>PVIR01024536.1:0-25668 GCA_004026965.1 Petromus typicus | reverse complement strand
GACGGGTACTAAGCCAACAAAACATTGCAGTGATTCCACACAGGTGTGTGATTATATAAAAATGAATACATCCATGGAGAAAGGTGATTATGCATGCATGCACATATACATACATATGTATCACGTGTACGCAAAATCAAATTTAAACCCAAACTGTATGGATACTAATATACATACACAGAACAGAACTGAGAGGATCACACCATTCTGCTTGTCACCTGGATCCTGAAGGAGCATCTTCAGTGCAACCCACTGTCAAATGGGTGAAGTGGGGGCCGAGCGTGCAGGGGGCACATCAGGACTGTTCAGGAAGAACCACGGGCTGAAAGTGCATCCCACTCTGTCAAGAGTGTTTGGAAACCTGGGAGAAAACCAGGGACTGACACAGCGGCAGGAAGGGGTGGTGTGAGTCTGCCCGTGAAGGACGCGGTGTCCAGTCCCGGTGCAGTGGAAAGCCGGGAAGTGTTCGCCACCAGGGCTCCTCGTGGCTGACTTTTCATTGAACAGAAACTTTGTGGCTGTCTGGGAAAGTGGCATGTAACAAATGTGTGCAGTCACTTTGGGGCTAAAGGCGAGCTCCGTCAGCAACAGACTTCAAATAAGGACACAGTGTCCTCTTCGGTCTTCGGAGTAGTTTAAGGTAAGTCTGTGCGACCTGCACATTACACTGACTCCATGGAGATCTGCGAAGTGGGACTGCCCAGGTGCATGACTGCAAGTCATCGGAGAACATCTGCAGTAGTCTCCGAGGCCTTGCAGGCGCGAGGCCTCGCTCACTCCCTCGGTGCTCTCTCCAGGGCTGGAAATAGAGGCTGGCGAGAAAACTGTGGGGGGAAGAGGACACTTGCATTAACGCTCCAGCATGAGCATAGGTCTCCGCTGTGACCGGGCCGGATGCCTCAGGCCCTCAGTTGCAGGAGGAAAGAGTTGGCTCCAGGTGTGAGGCAAGATGGGCGTCTCTGAGGAGGCAGAGCAGCGATGGCGCTCGCGGAATCCTAACGCTAAAGGCCGAGGCAGGGGACCGCGTGCTCTGTAAGGAGCAGTGCACAAAGACAGAAGCAGGGCTGGGGCCCACTCATTTTATCAGGTGTGAGTTTTTTGTTTGTTCGTTTGTTTGTTTGTTTGTTTGTTTTGTTTTTGTTTTGTTTTGTTTATCTTAGTTGTGGGTTTTATGGTACCTGTGGCATAAACTTGCCCTTCATCGCCGGGTGTTGGCACATGTTTATAATACATCTCAGCTTGTTACTGCCCTTTCCATCCCTCCATATCTTGGCCCTCCTCCCAGGAGCAAAAGTTCTCTCTGTCTTCTATAGCTGTATTCTATTTTGCTCTTTATTTATACTTTGTGTTTCGCGTATAAGAGATGTCATGTGATATTTGAGTTTGTGTGTCCTTTATTTCACTGATTGTCTCAAGGTGCATCCATTTTTCTAGGAATGACTCAAAATTATCCTGCTCTGCTGCCGAATAATCCATTGTGTACAAACACCACATTTCCTTCACCTATTCGTTTGCTAATGGACATATAAGCCGCTTGTGAGATGTATGTAGCAGAATAATGCTGGTATAAACATGGATCACCACGATGTGCTGTCTTTACCTCTCCCTAGATACCTAGAAGAATAGGTGAATCAAATGAAATTTCCGGCTTAGTTTTCTGCAGAATCCCCAAACTGACTTCCATGGAAGTTGTACTAGTTTAAAATTCAATGAACGATATAGATGTTTTATCCCCTCCCCCAGTCTCAACAGCATTTTTCATTATTTCATTTCTTGATGTTGGCCGTTCTTTCTGGGGTCAGATGTAAATTCATTTTTTAAAAAATTTGTTTATAATTTATTTTTAATAAATTGAGTTTATTGGTACATTTCAGGAATACCTTATGATGACATTTCTCATGAAGGATTTGTACCTGTACATAATACACCTTGATTTTTATTTTTTCACATTCCCTTGCCCTCCCTTCACTCCCCCATACACTCAGTGTTGTTTAATTTGCATTTCTCCGATGTCCAGAGATGGCACACATCGTATCAGGTGTTCAGTGGCCGGTTCTACTTCTTTCACTCTCCAATTTGCCCTTCAGGTGAAAAACTCTCCTCTTGGAGTAGACTGGTATAAAGATACTTGTTTCTAAGGAAGACTGTGTGTATATAAAGTGAAAGAATAGAAAGTAGAAAAACTGCTAGTACTTTCTCTTTTTCTTGAACCATCAAGTGTTAGCCAGTCTCTCAATCTCTGTTTTCACGAGAAACTTTGGAGCTGAAGGCAGAGCTCACCTGCTTTCCACAGACGAGGGGCTCCTCTGCCTGTCCTGGCACTGACAGCCCACCTTTGGCTTTCAAAGGTTGAGAAGTGCTACTTCAGAATAATTAAGTTATTTATTCATATGAACGTCCAGAAACAAAAATATAGTATTACTCATATTTTTTCATCAGAAATCATATCTAATTATTTTGTCTAGTGTATCATATCAGAGACTCTGCAGTTATAAGAAAAACAACATAACAATACAACTAATAAAGTACAGTAATAGGAGGTAAACAAAATAGCTTTAGTTCCTTATAAAATTTCAGAAGGAAAATTAACTATGTATATTCAGTCCACTTATAAATGGTGTCCAAGCATGAAAGCATATTCAGGATAAAACTATTTTATTGTGAAATTTTAAAAGCAAACATTTAAAATTCCTATTTACTGTATATTTTAATAAACTCTGAAATCTGGCACTGAATTATTTAAAACTTGGAAGCTTTATGAAAAGAACTCTCAGATTCTCACCAATGAACTTTAGTCATAGCAAAAACAACAATAAAACACACACACACACACACACACACACACACACACACACCAGTTCTAACCAGAAATTATATGGGATGTAGCTTAGTATAAAAATAAATTTGAAACCATTTCAAGTTTTTTAGATGTTATTTTAATATAAGATAAATAAGAATTTTAAATGTGTTGCTTTTAAAATTTAAATGTATAAATAATTATCAGAAATTGGATCCTTCACCAAGCAGATTTGTTTCTTAAATAGCATTCATTAACATAAAGTACCTTTTTCAAGGCAAAGTTATGCTTTCAAAACATGGCACATTACTTTATCCAAGGTGCAGCTGAGATCTGGAAGATACTGTCACATGAGTCTTTGGAAATGTGGCCTGAAGTCTCCATCTCCAGAGAGCACTACACGATCCACTGGGGAGCGGACATGTCTGACCCAAGGTCCACTGAGGATGGCACTTCTACCATACACCCTTTGAGCACAGCACTCTGGACATCTTGTTTACATCCTCTTTTCTTCTAGATTTTCTTTTCACTCTTTCACAGCCTCTTCACAAGTTCTCCCTTCCCCCTTATTAATGAAGGCTAGTGGAATTCATTGAAATTAAATATTCTTTTTTTCTTCATTTTCCTTTCCTTCCAGCTGAAGAAAAAAAATTCATTTGTTTTTCTAATGTGGATCTCTCTAGTGGATCTCAGTAGCTTCCCATTGGACAATTATATTATTTTTTCACTTTTTATTCTTTTAGACAGATAAGCCCAGAAATTACTTCTCCATTAGAACAACATCCAATCACAAGCTACACATTTGTATCCCTTTTTCTTTCCATCTGATTTGTAGTTTACACTGTTTTATTCTTCTTTTCTTAGTAATTCCATTTCCTCATATTTATCAATTATGTTTTCTCAGATTACATGCTATGCTTTCATATGGATTCATATAAATGCGATGACTTCAAAAACCACCAATCAAGTGTTTATTCTGAGCTCGCCTCTCATTTTCTCTTTTGTTCCACCTAAATGTGCTGCTGTACTTGATATGACTATAAATCTTCAAAGAAAGCCTTGTTAATTGCCTTGGCATTAGATTTGCCAATTCTATCTTTTAAAAATGATGTTGCCATAAATCACCTAGAAAGGTGTTCGCAATCATGTAATAAACTGCATAAAATTTAATATTCAGGTGAAAGAGTTAGAGCAGAGTGCATGCTCATGTACCACATAACGACCACTGCAGTCAGCATATGAGTCCCTTGGGGTTAACACGGGCTCATTGCTCTGATGTCTGTCACTAGTCTGCTCTAAAAATCCACTCAAATCAAATCGCATTTCACATGTACCCATTCCTTGTTTTGTTCACTCCCCATCATATCTGGAAACACGTGCATGCTGGAGCATACGTGATTTCTACACTTGCACTGCTTGGTAACATAGTATTTCATTGTATATATCCATACAACTGTCACACAGTAGGTTTGCTAATAGCTCTCTGGACTATGATTTTAGATTCTATGAATAAAATGTTCTTAAAATAGAGTGGTTAATCTTTTTTGAATGTATGTTTTTAATAATCCTTGCTTGATATTTGCATACTTATTAGCTAATCATTGGGTATATGAGTTTAAATGAAAATATTAAAAAGAAGCTCTCTTCCAAGTTAGTTGTATAGTGATACTCAAATGAATGTTTGATAAGCTTTCTAGTTGCTCTGTTCTTTACTCTTTTATTATTACTCTAATTTTTATACACTGTTGAAAGTGTAGTTTTAGTGTCTATTTCTCTAATGTCTACCTGTGTGATTATTATGCACATCTTACTGATCATTCACATACTTTTGTGATTTTTGTCTATTTAAGCCTTTCTTTATTTGTTGTTTTCATTATTGAACTATTGTTTTATGCAATCTAGATAGATGCCTTTTTTCAGATAATATAGTATAAATATTTCCTCCCAATCATAGCTTTTTTATTTTATTAATTTTTTCTTGAGAGTGTACATTTTTAATTTGATGTGGCTTGATTTTTCATCTTAATCTTAAAAGTAGTGTTTTTTACATCTTTTCTAAGAAACATTTGCCCACCTCACAGTTGTGAACATACTCTCTTCTGTTTTCTTCTTGATGTGTTCTCACATGTCTCTTTGTCTATGTTGTTTGCATCAGTTTGAAAAAGCCTCTTACGAAAGACAGCTCCTCTCTCACACTCTCCCCCATAAGTAGCACAGTCATTATCATCATCTTCACAGGCATTGCATTAATGTTCACATCGCACATAGGTCCCATCATGCTCCCTCAACTCTGAGGCAGACGTCAGTGGGCAGGAAGTCTCGGTGGGAGCAGCTGGTAGTGCTGCCATGACAGTCAAGCTGGACTGTGAGCGGCTGTGCTCAGCTCTGTTCTTCAGCCACGACCCTTCGTGGAGCCCCCTGGGCCAGAACTGCAAGCTCTGAAGCCATGAGCCAAAAGGAAACGTCTCTTCCTTTAAATTGCAAGTTCTGATGGTCTCTCTGTGCAGTTGGAAAGGTCAGTGATACAGATATTATACTTTCAAGGAGTATAGAAGCTCCAGAGGTATATGTTCTTTCAGCATTATCTGAAATTCCACTGATAGCTAGCCTTTACATACAAATACTTAACAATAATGAAATACGAGCTGCTCCCATGGCAGGGGACCCTCAGCATAGCTGGTTGGCCAAGATCAGTTTCCAGAGAGGGACTCAGCTCTGGGCTTGTCTGGTTTGGCCCAGGGGTCCTGTCTTTCTGCCTCTCAGTCTGGGCTATTCCAGTATAGTCACCTCTTGCCATTTCTGATTTCTTCCTTCGATCTAGCTTGCCTGAGAGCATTGCAATGCCTTTTTAGAAAAATATTCCTCTGTTCTCAAATTCTCAAAAGTTTATCTGGAATTCTTGTTAATTTTTGTGAGAAGATTTTTTTTTCTTCATCATACATATGATAAAAATATTGAATTTATTAAATACATTGCTATCGTATGTTAATATTAATAAATCTCCCAGAATTGAACCAACCTTACATTCCAAGAGTAAAATTCAGTTTATCATAATAAAGTTCTCCAAGTAAACTAGTTTTTAATAATTCAAAAACAGTAAAATTTATTTCTAGCAGAATGAAAAAAAAACCCACCATAAGTATGAAATGTGGCAAAATATTAATGACAAAATATTAATTAAAAGTAATTAGTTCAAATCTATTATAGAGATAGATCAAGGAGGTTTATAAGAATCTTCTAAATAAAAGTCTGAAGTATGTCTTAGAAAATATAGAATTACCTTCTACATATTATAAAAAGAAAGTTATGTATTCTGTGAAAGAAAAGCCCCACATTAACCGATTAAGAAACATATAAATAACATTTATTTTCAAAATGATAGATTGCATATTTCTAATAACTTGAGCTAAATATATTTCTGTGAACCGGTGCAGCAAGCTTTTCCTTTCACCATATAATGGAATGTAAACATGAGAAACCCAAAGTGTGTGGACCTGGAATGGGGCACAAGAACTCCATTTTTCTGTTGCTTCTTTGTGATTTACCTTCTTGATTGTGGAAATGTGGGGTGATGAAATTGTAGGGATGGAATGTGACAATATTTCATATTTCCCACATTTACAAGATTATAGGGAAGAATTCATTGACTTTCATAATGTCTCTCAACTTCCTTGGTTACAAATCTAATATTGAGAGAATTTCTATGAAAATCCAAACTTTGTCAATTATACTGGTTAGCTTTATAGATGACTTTTATTTATGAAATTTCAGCATAAATTCTACTCTCATTGTTTCTAAAATGTTTAATCTATAATATTTCCTTTTGCTCATGCAGCTTTTCCTCCATTTTATAACATGATTCTTCAGATAATCTGATAAGTATAATATCAGTATATGCAAAAGATAAAAAAGTTAAGGGGTATGCAAAAACGGGAGGTTAAACAATAGTAAAAAAGGAGACAGGGTCAGAGAAAGAGACAGAGAAAGGAGAAGGAAGCCACGAAAAAAATGAGAGAAATAGAAACAGATGAGGAAGCAGGAAAAGAAGACAGGAAGGCAAGCGTGACTGTGGGACACCACGCATGGAGCAGCCTGTGGATATTCGTGGTACATAGCTGTCAAACTTCTTGGGGGTGGGGCAGTGACTGGGTGTCTGGCTCTTGGGTCCACACACCCAGCATAGAGTCTTGTACACGAATCTGGAGATAGAAAGAACATTATTGAAACAGGCCTGAAGGCATTTCCCAGGCTTTCTCATGTCAGTCTGACATAACTTACATTTTACAGTATTTCACCTTTGGATAGGCTTTGATTTAATGCCATTTAGGTATGTAAACATTTAATATTCTTATCATACATGGGATATATTAAAATATGGGATTTTTATTAATAATTCATAGTTTCTGATTGACACTGTGCTACTATAGTGTACAAGAGAAGTGACCTTTGGAAAAATATATTGAAAAGTTATTATAAACCTAACTCCCAGATCTTGGCTTCTAATGTCATTGTTCATTAAAATAAACTCATAGAAATGATTGATTCCAAGGCCAAAGCAGAAATGGACGAGATAAGCCAGGAGCAGTTCCTGTGGCAGAAAGATGAAGAGTTCATGGATGAGCTCAAAAGATGAGGTTGGTCCAAAGGACAGAGGAGAAGACTGGCCAAGGGCTTAAAACTTCAGGCAGCAATGATCAATGGAGCTATGGACTCATGATCAACAGGCACAGACTGTCCAGGGTTAAATAAACCTGCAAAAGGCCCTGGAGGCTCAAGAGAGCACCTGGGGAATAAACAGACCTTCTGGGTCAAAGTATCTCAGCCTCTATGTGGATACTGACATCGAAAGGAAGAAGCACTTAGTTTTCTTTCAAAGAATAAAGTATAAAGCAAAGAAGAGAAAATTAGTTTTCACTGGGAAACATGACAAGTGCTACCTCTGCCACAACAATGAAGACAGCCTCCTGGCTAAAGTCATCCTGCTGCTGGCAGGTGACTTTCCCACATTATCACAATCCATTTTGTTTCCATCCTCTTCCCCTCCAAAGTGATTCAGCCTGGTCCACTGTTGAGAAAAACATCACTTGACCCAAAATTGACCTCTTTTGCCACATATTTAACCAGTAATTCCTGAAAACTTAAAACCATCAAAATTGATAAATACCTGAGAAACTCTCACAATCTAGAGGAACCCAGGGTGATATCACTACCAAAGGAAATGTGTAATGGCATGTGCTGCATCCTAGGAGAGAAACACATACACCAGGAGATCAACAGAAGGACAAAGCTCACAATCTAGTTGATGATCATGCATTTCTGTTGCTTCCTTAGCTGATACACAGCTGAAATAATGGAGGTATTAACAGGAGAATCTGAAGATTCATAAGGCTTGTCTCTGTACTGTCTTTGCAAGTTAATTAATCTAAGATTACTCTAATATAAATGTTTATGTATAGTTCTTACAGCGGTTTTTTATTCTAAGAATATGTCTTATAGAACCAAGATTTAGTCTGTCAAATGTTGATTATAAGTTTAACCATAGAAGTAGTATAGGAAGCCTAAGCTTGTGATTCCTATCATGTTACCTAGTATTTACCTTGGTAAATGCTCAGGTGGTTCCTTGACTTATAATTAGGTCTATCAGTCATTTTTCACTTTTTAAGAGTTTGTTAGAGCTGACTTTCATACATATGCTGATAAAGGTGATACAAGAGTGGACTCTGAAAATATTAAAACAACTTATCCTGTGCTTATTATCACAGTGTTCAGATTACACTGGGCTATCTTGTCCCCACTGGCTGCCATTTCAATATCCAACACAAAACATTCCTCGGTCATCACAAGCATCTAAAGCTAATTGAGGACAAAGTGATCTAATGAGCCTCATTTTTCTTTGTGTGATGCAGACAAGAAACCACAACAAAGAAGCAGCATTTTGCAAATGTAGTAATGTCTCCTCCTAATACCACTGAACTTAAGATGCACATCACACATGTGTATCAATTGACTCCGTTCTAAAAGCTCATTGTGCCTTATGCTGTAAGTGTTGTTTAGATTGAGGTTTAAACAACATATAGTCAACCACCTAAACTTGAAAGTACAATGCATGTTTCTACATTTGTGGAATCACGTCAGCACAGCCTAGATGCTGAACATATCCACGGCACCCAAGTTGTCACTCTGTGGCCTCCTCCTCTTCCTGCTCCTCTGCCTTCTGGAACAAACACTGAGCAGACTTTTGTCACCTCAGATCAGCTTGCATTATTTACTATGGTACAGAAATTGAGTCACGTACAATGTTGTCTATTTTTAATTTCCATTCTAATATAACTAATTTGAGGTTTATCTATTAAATTGTACATATCAAATCTTTTTTAATTCAAATTTTTATTGGTACATTATAATTACACATTATCATCGCATGCAACATTGAGAGTTTGTACCAGAATATGACATGACTTGATTCTCATTTCTCCCCTTCCTCTACCACTCTGCAACTGCCAACCCCTACACGCATAAGCTTTGTTTCCTTTTTTTATTACTTTCATATTCATTTTCCCCTCATTCTTTACCCCTACACCTTCTTTCTTTTTAAATATTTTCTATTTCACAATATCAGTTATCTATACTAGAACTCATTTACACTTTTATTTTCCCATGCCATAGAAAAGATATGATATTTACATGTCTGTGACCTATTTATTTCACTTATGAGGATGTCTTGAAGTTATATCCACTTGAGTATGAATGACTCAATTTTATCATCTTTAATGGTATAATAATACTCTATTCCATAAAAGAACCACATCTTCTTTACCCAGTATTCTGTTGATTTTTTTTTCTTTTATATAAGGACATGTTTGTAGTACATAATGATCCCATTCAGTGTGGGAAGTGGCTACATGCTCACGAGACACTGTAATTCTTTTCATGTCCCTTCCTCTCCTTCTATTTCTCCTCTTTCCTTTTGCACAAAATCAATCTCCATTTTTCCTATTATGTATAATTTATCATGGTCTTTATATTTTAGTTTTATCATATAAGATAATCCATGTGATGTTTAAGCTTGTGTGTATGATATACTTGGCCTGACATTAGGTTCTCATGGCGAATCCATTTTCCTACAAAGCAAATTCAAATTGACCCTTCTTTATGGCAGTGTACTACTCCAGTGTATAAAATAACACATGTTCATCAACAATGCTTCTGTTAACAATACCTGTTGAGAATTTTTTGGTAATAATTCAGCACTTAATACAAAGAGTTCTACTAGCATCACAAGCATAACCTGCTCCCAAGACTTAGCTATTGAGTTGTGCTGCTACAAGCCTAGGTATATACACGCCACTGTAATCTGATGTCTTTAACTCTTTCTAGAAGATATCTAGAAGGAAAATAGCTGTATTTGATGGAATTTTCAGTTATAATTTTTTGAAAAATATATTGATTTCTACAGTGGCTGCAAGAGCCATCTAAACTGGAAAAAGGTCAGGAAAATGCAGTCTGTAAATATTCAGAGCCTCAAAAATGAGATATAAGATGATATTTTAAGAATGACAAAAGTATCTTTATTAAAAATGATAAGCCTACAAATTCAATATTCTCATTTGAAAGCCAACCAGAATAAACATAAAGAAAAGCACATTAGATATTATAATGAAATTGCTGTAAATTATAGCAAAAGCCTATAATTAACCAGACAGTAAATAAAATAATGTGTTTTTTATCTTGTGCAGTCAAAGCGAAGAGAAAGACATTAGATTAGTTCTAAAATTGTTCAGTACAGAAGTTGATACTAAGAGCAATTATAATGTGAAATATCAAGTTGAAACAAATATGTTTTCATATATTCTTTAAAAATAAAGGTGAGATGAACATACTTTCAGTATTAAAAAAACCAGAGAAAATGTATATCACCAAAGTTTAAACTGTTAAAAAAATACTTGCCAAATTTTGTGAACCCAAAGAAAATGATAACAGATGTAATCTTGGGTTACCATGAAAAATGTTGAACTCTAGAAATGATAATTATACACCAAAAGATGTAACTTTATGTAGTTCTCTACTTTAGGAATATCTTCAAAGATAAATCTAAATTTACTTGCTTACTGGCAAAACAAGAAATGTGCTTTCATAGTCAAGAAAGATATATCTCACAAAATATTGAATAGACACTAGAATTCTAACCAGTATAATTAGCCATTGTAAGAGAAAATTGATGAAAAAAGCACACAACCATGTTTATAAAGACAAACATATTTGACTAAACTTAATGACTCTTCAAAATAAAGAATCACACCAAACTAATAACACAACATAACTTCCTTATTTGAGAGACGTTCAGTAAACAAATTTATACCTTAGATGGTCCTACTTCCCTGTCTTGTGCAGTGCATTTAGTTTCAAGCTTGGTCCTGCATGTGAGATGTAGGGCAATGGTGATTTTCTTGATTTTTTTGTAGAAACTGTGCTCTTTGGAAAAATTAAGCAATAGAAAGTAGATGGGCTAAAGAGTTTGAGTGTGTGGTCTGAAGGTGCATCAGTTTACCTAAGATTCTCAAACTCATAATTTTTTATGGCAGAGTAGTACTCCGTTGTATAAAAATAAATCCACATCACATTTGGGCTGTTTCCAGGATATAGTTATTACACACTCTCCTGCTACAAACTTCAAGTTGTATATTTTCTTGTGGTATGAAACTTACTTCTTTGGAATGAAACCCAGAAGTGGAAAAGCTGGGTTATACAGTAGAGTAAAATAAATTGGACATACATTTTTAAGTGCTGCATTGTCTTTGTAGTATGAGAAACTAGAAATAGAAATAAGGATGAAAATATATAATATATTTTGGGAAATAGGAGGAAAATGTTCAAATGAGAAGGGGAACAAGGAAAGGGAAAGAAAGAATAAGAAAATAGAGAAAATAGAAGAAAAGTAATAAAGTTTTTTGTAAATATGGAAGGGAAGAGGGGTGAAAGGAAGGAAGAGGATTTGGAAAAAAACAAGATACATCATATACAGGTACAAATTCCCTATGATGAATATTATCATTGTGTGCATTTAAAATGTACTGATAAAAAGACAAAAAAGGAAAAAGAGCCCCATCTGAGACCTTTGTTAGATCTAAGTCCTACACAGGTGTGAACTCAATTCCCTGTTATCTCTCCTGCCCCCCCTCAACTGTCCACCATTGCCAGGTGAGAGACTCCATGAGAGACTCCATGACACTCTCCCTTCCCCTCTGTGGGACCCTCCCACCTGCTTGTCCTGGGGAGAAGCTTCTCCTCCATGTCTTCACCGTCACTGCCCAAGCACAGATTCCCACCCCTCAGCCCACTCTGTTCTTCTGCTCTCGTGCCTTAGGACCTCTGCATGCAGCTTAGAGTTCATCTCTCAACATATGAAATTCACCTCTGTGCCACTATCCTTGTTGGCTGCCATTTTTTCAGATGGGGTTTCTCATTTTGTAAGGAAATCTCCGAATAAAGAGCAGATGAAAGGATGGATGGAAAGGAACAAGGAATAGATTTCTTGCAAATGAAAAAGCTACAAGGCTGAGGATTTAGCTCAGTGGTGTCGCTGCTTGCCTTGCAAGCACAAGTTTGTGAGTTTGATCCTCAGTACTGCAAAAAAAAGGAGACCAAGAGAAAAAGATCAGGGGGTGAAGGGGAGGGGAAGGAGATATGAAAAGATTTAACATATGCCAGATGTACGTCTCATATGGCAAAAATGAATATAATGTTGTACATCATAACAGAAAAATTGAAAATAGGGAAAGGGGATTTAAAGAACAAGGGAGAAGATTACAGGGAAGCATCTGTGTCATGTATGTATGTATGTGTATGTATAATGCATATATAATTTATATATATATGTGTGTATATATAATGTTTATGTATTATACACATATATACTGCACATTAGTAAATATTTTTTGAAATTCAAATCTATATTGGTATATTATGAATATACATCATCATCACATTCAACATTGAGAGTTTGTTCCAGAATATGACATGACTTGATTCTCATTTTTCTTCTTCCCCCACCCACCCAGCAACCCCCACCCCCTATATACATAAGCTTTGTTTCCTTTTTTTTATATTACTATCACATATCCTAGAGTGTGATCAAGTCCTTCCACATTGCTTGCAAACACATTTTGAAATGTCTCAAAGAGCAACATGTCAAATAGGCAGGAAGAGAACCGTCTTACGTAAATTGCCCCTTGTAGGTTATCAGTTGCTCATTATATTGACAAGCTGTAATTCTTGAAGCATGAGAATTTGTCTAATGTGAGAAAAAATTAAAGCAGTATTTAAATTTAATAAGTTGCTGCTATTGTAGTTATTAATATATTTTAAATAAGTTTGTGGCAACATAATGAATTTAGAATATAAAATATCCTCCTACTGACACATGCTGATTTTGTCTAGAAAAGTGGATATTCTGCCCAAGTGCTGAAATGTAGGTTTGCATTTTGCTTTTTGAGCAAGAGGAACAAAGACAAAAACACTGGCACTTAAGCTCTATGCTCTATTTTGGATTTAATTTATTATGCTTTCACCTGTGTTATACCCTAACAAATGCCAAGGAATTCTTTTAAATGTCTACTCATAAAATTTATTAATGCCATATGATGCTACTGTCTCTCTATTAATGTGTCAAAGTGAAACATGACCTCTTTATAACCAATGATTAATCTCGCCCACTGTTGGAGATTGCATACGTATCTCCTCTCATCCCCAATACGCTAAGTCTAACCAGTGGTTCAGTATCCCATTGTGCTTCTCAGCCAGTTCCGTGTTCTTAACATTAGTAGAAGAATTTTTAAGTTCATATCTAACTAACTCTTTCGTGTAATCAATATGTTTATGATTTTCTTCATTGCAGTTCAAGTTATCAAAAGAAAATTAAAAGTATTTCTTCTGAACTTCCTTCATCCAACAGGATTTCCAAATAATTCCCTCCCTTTTTACCCTTGCTGCCTGAGCCATGGGGACCACCTGTGTTTCCTGTAATCATTAACATTGTGTTCGAAAATGCAGTTCTGTCAATACTTTTCACTTCAAGACAAAGGCAAAGATTTTTGACATAGAAAATCTGGGAGATAAAAATGAACACATGGTTTGGACCCAGGCATTCTTTTGATTTCTAATCATACCCTTATTTTGCTCTAAGTTATGCACATGCACTAGAACAAGTAAGTGAAGTATAATGGGATTATACCTTCTGTCACTAAGCTGAAATAAAAATCTGAGGAAAGCATATTTGAGGGAAATAGTTCTTTGACCATGGACACTTATGCAATGACTTGGCAATGACACTTGGCAATGACTAAGTGAAGTTCTAGATACACTACTAAGTAAACAGAACTTTAAAAATAAATATTTATAGTCAGATAAAAAGGTTTTCATGAATTTATATCCTCCCCAAATCCTGTTCATTTAAGATTATTTATTGCTCTCCCTTTAGAGAAAGAAAGTAAGTTACAAACTTATTTCTGGCACCATGAAATTTCTCATTACCTATAAAATACTTAGAACATATTATGCTACCAACTCAGGGCTCCAAAAATGAAGGATTCCAATTGTTTTGAGATTTTCATGGAAAATGGAAGCATGATCTCTCTCCACGGTACGTGACACAATGCGGAACACCTGTACTTGCTTATATGCCATTGAGAGATTGAAGACAGCTTAATATAAATAGTGTAGTTTTAAGTGGTCACAGTACCTTTAAAGAATCAACACACAGCTCACCATTTGTACTTCTGCTAAGATAAAGGTGATGTTCAGGAAACTAGTGCTCCCCTCAAATTCCCTCTCTGCCTCTTCCACTGCCTCCAAACATCGCGGAAAGTTCTGATCAGCCAGTGCAGGACCAGGCATTTGACAGATGAGTGCCTTTTCCAAGGTGAATTGCTTCTATTAAAACATAGAGTGAATGGCATTTTACCCTTAAAGCATGGCATTTTAGAGGTCATGATAGTACTTCTCTTGCTAAAAATAATATTAGAAAGTGATTCTTGCCAAATAATAAACACCTGCCATTGTACATATAGAAAAGGAAGTGAAATACTTTTCACGTCAAAGATTCAATTCCCTTTTTCTGTTTTATGATCAAAGCCACTAAGCACCTTCCTTGTCCAATAAATGGAACAATACTTCATTGTCACACTGCAGCGTACAGACCTTGTATCATTCTAATTCCACCTTTTGCAGGCAGCTGCAGAGCACATCATTAGTTCCCCTGCTCTGGAGAGATGTTGGAGGTCTTTCTCTCCTCGGGTGCAGACACACTTTGAAAGCAAATTATTGTTTAATAATGATGGAGAAATCATGACCTCACACTAGTTTAGAAAATGCAGATACATGTATAGAAAAGAAAAGTAAGAAACAAATAAGAGGTCTAGTCTGTGACTGAGCCTTCATACCCCTTTCTGGTACTGTCATTAATATGGTATCTTACATATAATAATTGTTTGAAGAGGATTTTTTTTCAGTAAGCAAAAATATTCACCTGTATGGAAAAGACAAGAGGAATCTTTATCTTAGGAGACTGTTGTCTTTCCCTCACGTACACAAAGCTGCTTTTATACATATGTAGATATTACGTCACAAACTGAGTTTGGTGACTCAGTGGGGAGGGTGATCCAGAGAACAAACAATATGGGAAACAAGAAGAGAATTACTGTCTTTGATTAATTCATAAAGTACCAACTGACAAGGTCAAATTTACCTGGGAAGTAAAGCATTCTATGGACAAAATCTGACTGCAAACACACGTGCTTTGGGGCTCTCTCACACCCTCATTCCAGAAGCTGTTTGTGAGCATCTGCATCACATATCGTCCATTACTGTCCTTGCCCTTGGTGACACCCATGACTCAGTCACAGTTCTTGGCCATGAGTGTTTATAGTCTAACAGGAAGGAGAGGCTGACACCGGTTACATGTATTATAATACGCTGATCACACTGTGAAGGTACACAGGGGCCACAGCTGGGCACCACGGGAAATGAATTCTTCCAATATGGGGAAGCAGGAGAACCTGATTGAGAACTGGTCTACAGTGAGTTGGATGGGAGTGTGGGGTAAGAAGTGAACCCCACATTCCAACAGAGACTCAGGTAAGGACTCTGTTGAGGGAGGAAGCTTGTCTGGAAGTACAGGTGATTGATTCTGCTCCAGCTGGAAGAGGGAAGGCAGAAGATGAATTGAAAATGAGTGACATGGAGAAGGACTTGGCCTGAAATGTGAGATGCTCAGGGGCAAAGTCTTTGCCATTAGCGCATCTTTAACTGGAGAACAGCAAACTGCGCAAACCTTAACTTGATGACAGAAAGCATCTCGGTTACAGAGACACTGTCAAGGAAAGCTGCCCTAGGTGTGTAGTGATCTGTGTCAAACTTGGAAAATATTATTTCTTGAGTGTGTGGAATAATCACTTCTTTTACTATAATGTAACACCTGAGGGCAATATTATTATTTTTTTCTTTTTAAAATGTTTGAATTTGTAAGTCTGGTCCCAGGTTGAGGGCCTATAACTTGTGAGGACCCTCATGCGCTCAGAGACACAAGCAATTCAGGGTATACCTGGTCTAGAAATTCAGATAGTGTAGTGTGTGCGTGTGTGTGTGTGTGTGTGTTTGTGCTGCACTGCAGTTCTCTTCTTCGTATTCTGATAAAGGCACCAGCATCAGTAATAGGGACAAATCCTAACCACTTTGGAAAGGTCTCACCACTGAAGAATGGAATGGTGGAAACTTCTAGCTTCTCACAGTGATAAATAAATCCCAGCACAAGTGTCCTGGGGAAATAAAGTCACATTATATTCAATGCACATCAACCTCCACATCAGTGATTTGAATGTTGGATTTCTATTTAGAATTGCCAGAGCATGCCTGAGGCTGAGAGCAAAGCAAACTGTAGCTCCTCTTTTAATACAGTTTCTTCTATTATTTTTAATTCATAAGAAGCTAAATCAAATTTGTCATATAACTTTTTTCTTGGGACCAAGGTATATATAATTTGGTTGTATTCTACTGAGAATGTCTACTTGTATTATCTATTTTCACTAGATCTTACTTTGCTATTGCAGTTTTGTTTATTTACAAATTTTGACTATTAATACATCAATGTATGTATATTTGAAAAGAATTTGTAACATTTTATAGGCTGTCTTTCTATGTTAGTAATTATTTGCTTTACTGTACAGACTCGTATGTCTTTGCCATGCGTAAGTGTTTTGTTTTGTTTTGTTTTGTTTTGTTTGGGCTGGTGATTTAGCTCAGTGCTATTGGCGCCTACCTTGCAAGTACAAGGGCCTGCATTTGATCCCAGTATCTACATACAACAATGCTGGGTGTGGAGACTCACCCTACCAGCAATCAAAACCTCATATCACCGTGTTGGGTGTGGTGACTCAAGTCTGTAATCCCAGCACTCAGGAGGCAGAAGCAGGAGGATTGCTGTGAGTTTAAGGCTGAGCTCAGGGCCAGCCTGAACTACAAAAGTGAGACCCTGTCTCAAAAAAAAAAAAAAAGTTTTTAAGAGGATAAGGTTCATTTTTCCTGTCAAATTCCTTGCATTAGTAACATCACTTCAAAGTTACCTTTGATAAAGCTCTATGACTCAGATTAAAAAATATTTATTAAAGCACTTGCAAAAACACTCTGCACCACTCAAGCAAAACTTTTCAGTGTTGCCACGATTCAAACACCTGTAAAATCATTATCCCTTACTGGTTTATCTGCTCTGTCCAATTTATACTGAAGCTCATTAAATTAAATTTAAAAAGTTATTTCCCAGTCACAGTCTCCTCCTTGTGTGGCAGGTGCCTCACGGCCAGTGGTTGGTAAAGCATTTTCACCTCGGAAAGTTTTATTGGACTGAGCTTCTAGTCATCACTAACCACAGCAAGGAAACATGGAAGAACAAATTTGTAAGGAAACAAAGACACTCAAATTTCCTTCTTCTGAGACTCATTTCTATAAAGATTTAAAGGATTCATAAAATAACATCCATGCTTGGTTCTGAGAATAGGAACTGTACTCCTCTGTGTAAGAATCGAAAAATAAAGTTCCAAAGTTTTGTTTTTATACCAAAGTTAGAAATGTGTTGGTTTCATTTCCTTTCAGGTAATTGTGGAAATAGGAAATTAAATGTTGATGGGAACTCTCTGAAAGCCAGGACTTTAAATAATGTGTTTATCATCATCAAATATCAAAGACAAATGATTGAGAGAGTATTCATATTAATTAATTTGATTAAATATCTATTTGTTATGTTTTTTTACATCCCACAGACTTGCAAAAATGGCCTACAAATATTTGGTCTGCTACAAAGTGAATAAAAAAGCAAACTCGGGATAAACTCAAAGAACTGTTGAAAAGAAATACTTTCCTTTTTTATTCATTTTCAAGTGACACTCAAAAAGTAAAACAATTTATAAAGATGAAAATGTTATGATTTCTTTCTACGCTTGTAATAGTGATATATTAAATTTTTTTAGAGAAAAATATGTTTAAGATACAGTATTATTTTTCTCTCTCTCTCTCTTTTTTTTTTTTTTTTTTTTTTTTTTTTGCAGTACCAGGGATGGAGCTCACAACCTCACACTTGCAAGGCAGGTGGAGGTGACACTGAGCTGCATGCCCAGGGCCAAGGATATGACATTAGTACACAGTAGTGTAAGTTCATGCATTTTGTCTGGCACAGGCCATTGGTTCACCTTTCTCTGCACGCCCTCCTCCCTCAGCTGCTGCCGCTCTGAGAGTTCTCAGTGCTCCTTCCCGAGTGTCTTCCTAACTGCGACCACTACAGAAGGCGGTGACCACCAAGGGCAGGCTCTCAGCACCTCGCCACACCCTGGTCCACCTCGCTCCGTGCTCCGCGCCAAGCACCTTCACTCTGGCTCGCACCAAAGTCAAAACAGTCATGCAAGGGAAACTTTTGAGGTGAATTCAGCACATCCAGGCACCCAGAATGGCACGATTAAGGGTGAACTTGAGAGAGAATTTCAGGAACTGCTTCAGAAATGGCGAGAGTGGTGGGTAAGTGGACTGGAAATGAGGGAGCGTATTCTGCAGAGGGTGAAGGGCAACAAGAATTTTACTGTGGTGAGTCTTTATTATTACTATTACTATTATTATTAATTATTATTATTAGAGGACCCCAGCCCTCTTTTTCAACCCCCATGAGGAACATACTTTCCTCTGAAATCTTTCTGGTTTTTTTTTTTTTCAGAATTTCACAATTTTTTTTTTTTTTAAGATTTTTTGAGAACGGGTCTTGCTTTGTAGTTCAGGCTGGCCCTGAGCTCAGCCTCCAACTCACATCACAGCAATTCTCCTGTCTCTGCCTCCTGAGTGCTGGGAATACAGGCGTGAGCCACCACGCCCGGCACTGTGGTATGTGGTACTGATTGCTGTTGGGGTGAGTCTCCACACCCAGTATTGGTATGTGGTAACCGGGGATCGAACCCGGGTCCTTGTGCTTGCAAGACAGGCGCCGGAACCACTGAGCTATCCCTGGCTCCAGAATTTCACATTTGTTCTTATAGCTCTTGCAGGTCTTCAGTGTGGTTTCTTTTCTTGCCAGCATCTAGTAAAAACTCCTCTATTTCCAGGGCTGCTGAGCTCATTTCTATTGAAAGTTTAACTTTCCTTTTGTAATCTATTACCAGTGTTTTCAAACTTCCGACGGCGCGATGATTTGAGCAGATAACCTTCTAACATTCTTCATGCAGCTTCTCTAATATGAAAACAACACAAACTATCAAAGTTGCACAGTTCACAAGACAATGCGGTACTTTTAATGACAGAATTTACTCAGATCTCCTGTCTCCACGCTGACTTTTGTTTGTTTGTTTCATACACAGACACAGCAGCTGTCTGCACCAGTAGGCAACACGAAGTCAGTAAAGAGAATCCTGACTCTGCCGGCTGTGGCTAGGAGAGGACAGAACTCCATCCTGCTTCACAGAGAGCACCTGAGTACGGCTGGTGTCCAAGCTCAGAAAAACCCTGAATCTTTACTCTGCTTCTGACTTAGAACCTTACAGTCAGTTAATCCTCCAGACTCTCCTTCAGAAACCTTTGTGTTTGCTCAAACAGCAAAGCAATCAAGGACAGACTTCTTTATTTGAGGCAAGTTCTCAGGCACCTGCTAAGGCTATTTCTGATCGTTCTTTTCTCCTACTTATGAGCCCAAAACTTTCCTCTGCTCTAACTCTTCCCTGGATTCTAATTTAACCAACTTAACTTTAAGCCCTGTTTTTTCCATTTAAGCCCATCTGTTCTAAGAACTTGAATTGCAGTAGAAGATTAGAAGCAGGAGGTTCTGGGTGCTTTCTTTTTACATTAAACACAAAAATTATTGAGTCTAAAGAACAAAAAGTTACTTTTGATTCTCTTTTGGAAATAAGGAGCTAAGAGATCAGAACAGAAAAGCAAGAAATATGGAAATATTTTACTCAAATTATTTTGATGAAGAAGTGACACAGGATGGCTGGAGGTTCCCAGAAACAAGTGTCCTAGGACAGGGTACACGGACCGATCATATGAAGTGGTTATAGATATTCTGAATCAACATAGAAACTATGGAAAAGCATTTTATTCACTCTTTTTACCTCTCACAAGTTAAAATTAACAGTTTCTAGTTTCAGAAGCGTTAACCATGGACCTGGCAGATGCAACTCTCTCAGCGTAGTGAAGGACAGTCGCTGTCACACCCCTGCCCCAGAAGACCAGGAAATGGTTCAGCATAGCCTGTGGTCTGAGTGCACCAAAGCTATCAAAGACAGGAGTCAGGTTCATCTCTTAGGATTTTTTTTATTAGTAGATGTTCGCAATACCTAATGCCCATGCTCTTCTTAGAGGGTTGGTGTATGTACTTAACACATCTTAATTATTATTATTCCTTTCTTTTTCTCCTTCTCTAGATCCATTCCTATTTGGAAGAAAAAAAAAAACCTATCTCTCTGTTTCATTTTTGAAAGTATTCATACTTTGTTTCATGTAGGAAAGTTTCATGATTGCTCTTAAGTGTCCTTGTCTGATTAATGTTCACCTTACTCTAAAGTTTCCCAGAGATGCCTAGTAAGGGTAAACAGTCTTTATGTAACATGGTAAAAACTATTTCTTATATAAATGGATTTTTTCTTGGAGACTTCCTTGTTTCAGTGAATTATATACGTTTCTCAGATTCTGGAACTGGGAAGAAGGCTCATCTTTGGATATTTTCCTTCTGACTTGTCGCCTACCGACAGGAGGTGACCAGTCACCACTGTGAGTAGAGAGCATCAGTCTACCCTGTGTTCTCTTATCCTTGTCACCACCTCTTCCTTATAGGGCCTGGTGACATGATTTCCTTTCTCCCAAGCTTCCACAAGCCTCCACTTTATTCAATCTATCTGTCTGTCTGTCTGTCTATCTATCTATCTAGATATCTAGATATCTATCTAGCAATGCTTGGCATTGAACTCATGACCTTGTGCTTACAAGGCAGGTAAAAGAGCCACTGAGCCAAATCTTTGGCCTGCCTCTATTTTTTTTTTTTTTTTTTTTTTAGACAGGGTCTCACTTTTCGTAGTTCAGGCTGGCCCTAAGCTCAGCCCTGAACTCACAGCAATCCTCCTGCCTCTGCCTCCCAAGTGCTGGGATTACAAGGTGTGAGCCATCATGCCCGGCACTGTCATGTGTGGTTACTAGGGATCGAGTTGGTGACCTCGTGCTTGCCAGGCAAGCGCTGGAACCACTGAGCTAAGTCTCGGCCCAGGCCTACCTCTATTTTAATTGAGTGTTCAATGAAAGAAGATGAAATATGTCAAATTTCCTTTAGACCCTGCTTTGCTTTTCTTCTGGCTTCTAACCTCTCTGCTGACGACACTGCAGTGTGTTGCTGTGATCTTCTCTAGGACACATCAGTTCCTCGCCCTGCTCAGAACACAACACAGTAACTTCAACAAGAGCCTCAATATGACACTATGCTGTCACTCACTGCTTCGCACACAAATTCAGCAGTCACTTGTGATAAAACTTGCTGTGTTTTACTCAAATCTTTTCTAAGATGTGCTTTTAAAGAAGCCCTTGAAGGAATTTAAGGAATTAACATCAGAGAAAAACATAAAACTTCATTCTATCAGCATCAATGACACTTCTGTCCACCAGGGAAATGAAGCTGGCCCATTTATTCTGCTTTCAGTTTAATATCTGAATTTGAATAAAAAATAATTCATTTTCCACATGACAGGAAAGCCTGTGTAAAATGGAATACACTGCCATTCTACGTAAGTTACTTTAGTGTATACTGTATTCAGAGTTTCAAGTGTTCTGCTTAGTTTAAAATAAATTATGGGCAATTTTTTAAAATATTAGGTTTCTTTTTTTAAAAAGGCATAAATTTTACAAGTTTCTTTGTAAAAAAAAGAATAATGACTTAATAGCACAAACACTAGCGTATATGAATTATTGATATCTGTGCTTTCTATATTGCTTAATTGTCTCAAAAACTAGACATATATTTCCCAGAATGGTGGCTAACTCCCATAATCTCAAGACTTGGGAGGCAGGAGGATTGCTGAGTTCTAGGTTGAGTTTAGGACCAGCCTTAACTACAAAGCAAGACCATGTCTGAACAAAACTAAAAACAACAACAACAACAACAAACTAGATACATATTAAAACTTTAGCAAACTCTGGCTCTTAAAAGGGTGCATTTTAATTGCATGGATATATTATCATGACTATAAAGATATGAAAATTAGTAATTATTAAGCTATTTTTATTCTTTGATACAGTATTGAATATAGTTAAACTTCTTTTGATTATTTTAGCATAAATTTGTGCAGGGAAAAGCCAAGATAACATCTATAGCAAAAGTGTTATGGTATTGAATGGAGACAGCATGCTGTAGTTCATATACTGATGTCAATAGTAATTAGAAAAAATATAATGAGATCAATGTTCTTATTCCTATAAAATAAGAGTTTTAAATGAATGTTATACAATATGTGTTTGATTTTGAGCAGAAATATATGTTCTTGACAGAGCTCAAATCATAATTAATCGGCTTGTTTTGTTGTGGTACTTAGGACTGAACTCGGGGTCCTCACACTGAGTTACACATCCAGCTCCTTTTTGTTCTATGAGACAGAATCATCCTAAGCTTCGAAGCTACCACTACCAGGCTTCAAAATATGATCCTCCTGCTTCAGCTTCCTAGAGGTTTTGGGGATAGCAAGTGTATGCCACCATTTCTGACGTGATTTATACTTTTTATATAGATTAAGAAGAACCACAACAAATAATAGAATAACTTAGGCTTTTCTTTAATTGATGGAATTTACTTTTAATTGACTTTATTGACACATTGTATATATACATTATGATCACACTCATCATTGAGAATTTGTACCTGTACATGACACACGTTGATTCTCAATTTTTCCTACTGTCCTCCTCTTGCTTCGTTTCCTATTCTTCTATATATATAGCTTTGTTTCCCTTTTGTATCCATCAAATTTTCTTTCTCTTCTTTACTTTTTCCTACCTGCCCTTTCTCTTTTCTTTTTGAACATTATCTTTCTATTTCACAATATCTATCATGCATTTTGGCATTTATTTACACCTTCAGTTTCTCATGCTGGAGAAAAAATTATGGTATTTCCACATCTATGTCCTATTTATTTCATTTATGAGTATGTCCTCAAGGTTCATTCATTTGAGTATAAGTGACTCAAATTTATCCTTAATTATGGCTGAGTAACACTCCATTTCATTAAAAAAAATCTTCTTTATTCAGTCTCCCATTGATGGGCATTTGGGCTGTTTCCAAGACTTAGCTATTATAAATTGAGCTGATCATTAGATTCAGGTGCACTTGATTTTGAATCCTGTTTCAGTCTTACTTGCTATATGATCTTGTGTAAACTATTCATCATCTGCAAGCTTGGCCCAATCATTGGGAAATAGAGAAAATAGTTTTATTCCACTACATGTTACTGAAATTCAGTGAGTGAGTCCATGTAAAATGTTTCATACATGTAGTGCAATATATTACTAACTTTCAATAAATGACTGACAATCAGTGACTATAAGTCAGTCTGTCTCCCATCCCACTGTGAACCTTTCTGGAGTTGGTGTCCACTGCGTCTTACACTGCAAAGGAGTTGACAGAGGTGTGACATCATCTGAGTTCTAAAATCCCTGTAAATGACCCTAAAATTTTTCACCTGATCTAATGTATTCCCACCGATGAGATGTAAATTCACATGTTAGAATAGAGAATAACTGTAAATGATTCAGTCAAGAGGGATAGTAACAATATGATCTTCTCTCAAGAATTTTTCTTCCTCTGTGTACGTCTGTCCTGAAAGTGAACCCAGCAGTTGTTAAGAAGATCACAGGGCACTGCCAGTGAGTAAGGGCGGAAGACTTTGGGGAAAAGCAGGGCTCAGTGGTGTCAGCCCAGAAATGGATGGGATAAGACATGAGAATCCTGGAAAAAGAGCCTGTCTTGTGAGGAAACAAAAACAATGAATGAATATTGTGAAGATTAAGAATAAGGGATTATAACAAGACAAAACAAATTTTATTGTGTGAAATTAATAAACTACCCAATGTGAAGATAATGTGTCATTGTTTCTTGTCAAAAAATACAAGTGAAATTTACTGAATTGAAATGTTTGGCAAATTTTTAGAGTACATGATAGTAATAAGAGCCTATGATAGGAAATAGAAGAACATAAATCACCTAAGTGAATGATAGTTTAAAATAATATCATGAACTTTTCCTATGAATATTTATACAAATTGTGACAAAGTAATTATGGCTAAAATTAAATTATAAATTATTTATTTAAATGCTAAGCACAGAAAAACATGAATCAAAATTTCACAATCTGTAGTAATGGGGAAAATTTTCATGTTTCACTGAATTTTGGAAAAATATCTACACCAAGATGATATTAAGGAGAACATCTTTTCGTGTTTGAAATTGGCAAGAAATCTTCAATATTTTTGCAATGAATGCAATTAAAAGAAGAGATAAAATTATGAAATATTCATCTCTGTATAACTCTTCCCTAACTAGTGGAAAATATTTTTACTATTTATTTGAATCAGAAAGAGCAATAGAAACATTATTTCACTCATCCTTTTTTATAGGAAACAGCCTTGGACACTGAGTAATTCTGAAACCTGTAAGTGCATGGACTGTATGACTTGCTAACTGTTATAACAGAGGCCTAACGTGTGCCCCGGACTCTCTCGTGCTCAGAGCTGGGGTTGCTGTTGGTGGATTGGATCAAAGGGCACTGTAATTACCGGAAGAGTAACTCAGACAGCTCACTTCTATGTGCTCTGGGAAGTAGTCACCGGTGTGAGCTGAGTGTTCCTCTCCCGGCCCCACCCTTCTCTCTACTTTCTGGTGGTTGAGGGTGAGCAGCTATTTTCTGGCTGGCACTTCTTCTGCACTGTCTCTCCAGAGCCCTCTGAATGTGGAACTGTGAACCCAGCGGATCTCTCTGTAATTCGTGGTCATCACATTCCAGCAACAGAAAAGCTAGCTGATGAAATGATTGACATGTGGATTCTGACTGAGAACTTTCTGTGTGGTTCATTGGCTTCTGCTTAGTGTGTGATCCTAGGAAAATTGATCAGCTTATTTAGTGAAATTTTTAATTACAATGTACCTCAAAGACTTGATGAGAGAATAGATGGTTTAGTATCTAACATATTCATTATCTAGTAAATGAAAATGCAAGAGACAATAGCCCTTACTTCAACGTGTTTATCAGTGTGACAGTGACGTGATATAATTTTAAAACCTACTTTAGGGGCCGGGGAGTTAGCTCAGTGGTTCCGGC
>PVIR01024535.1:0-25685 GCA_004026965.1 Petromus typicus | reverse complement strand
CCCCACCCACCCTACCACCCCCCCATATATATAAAATTTGTTTCCTTACTTTTTTGTTACAATCTCAACATTGTCCCCTTTCACCTTATTTTACATTGAGTATTTTCTATTTCACAATATATAACATACAATGCTAGGACTCATTTACATCTTCATTTTCTCATACCAGAGAAAAGATGCGATATGTATCTATCTGTGATCTACATCTGTTCTTAAGTCTAAAGCACATAGTGTGTTCTTCACATTTATTTTTATTCTTGAGTTCTTAAGTCATTTAAAAAGTTTCCTTTAAATTATTAATAACATTACTCTCTGCCACAGGAAATTAAAGATATGTTTATAGTCATTGTTCTAAGATGGTTTCCATTTTCACATTTTTATCTTTTGAATTATATAAGGAAAGGTTCAAATCTTGCAATTACATGAACTGAAGCCATGGAATGCCTTTTGGAAAGCTTTCATCAAAATATGTTGCTGATTTTATTATAATAGAAGAGGTATGTCATTAGGAAATAGATGGTTAAAAACATAACAGCTGCTCATTCTATCAGTTTTTAGCCTTGACTTTATCTCTGCTCTTTAAAAATCTTAACCAAAGCCAGGGGCTTAAAATCATCTCTGAGCAGGCAGGGGAATAAGGTACACAACTAAGTGTTCATAATTTAGTATCAACAACACTACTCTAAATCAAAGGGTTAAAGAATGCACTATTAGTGTTTTAATTCTAAAGAACAGTTTCTTATAATTAGGTCTACTGATGAAGTAGAAATGACAGTAATGACTGTCTAGATAAATTAATAAATATATAACAAATTGAGTTAGTAGATTCAGTGTAGTAAACATCTCACATGTGTACAAACTCATATTAAAGTTGTGTTTTGTGACAACCTGATTTTATTAAAGGCAAGGACAACTAGCAGACCCACATGCTCGGAAGACCCAACATTGTGCTGTTCCTGAGGTGCTGGAGGAGGGAGATGCTGCTCATGCTTGTTGATCAACTCAGCATTTTGCTTCTGAGGGATCACAGATGAAATTTCCACAAGGATTTGCAAACCCAAAGTGCATGTGAATGAAGATAACCCCTGCATCTCATAAATATGTACTATGATGTGTCAATTGAAAAATAAACAGGATTTACGTGAAAATGCACTGTTCTGCACACAACACATGCACATGACCAGGACATCAGTCTTTCCCCCTTTTTATCCCCTCCTGGCTTGGCTTTAAAACTTACCAGAGGATGCTGTACGCTCTGATGGTTACGAGTTTTGCAGTCAATAGTCTGGGTTCAAATCCTGGCTCTGCCATTTACTAGCTGGGTGACTCCTAGCAAATGACAACCTCTCACTTTGGTTTCGTTAGCAGTAAAACCAGGAAGTAACAATACGTACCACAAGGTTTTTGTGAGAACCTAATCAATACTGCACACAGAGGGCTAGCACGGACAGCTTCCTTGAGGGCTGATCACACATTCTGTTGTTACCCAAACCAGCCACTGGACTCACAGTGATGTCAGGACCTGGGCATCACTTATTTAGACTGATGGGGACACTAAGGAAATGAGCTACTTGTACCTGAGAGTTCACACTTGTGTCCTCACTAAAACATTGAAAAGTTACTACACTAATGACAAAACAGACTAAAATAGTTTTCTCTGAAAATTTAGGCTTGTTTTCAATGAAGGAAATAAATGCTATATTTTTATCTACGACTCTCAAAGAACTTTACAAAAACTATCTCTTAATTGGTCATATTAAGCAATATTGTACAACAATAATAATTAACAAAATAATTTAATATTCAAGGAATATTGTGAATAAAAAATGGTAAACTACTCCCTTTAGAGCTTTTGCACAGCAAAAGAAATCACCAATAGTCTGAAAAGACAATTCACAGAGTGGGTAAATATTTTAGTCAGTGACCAAAATATATAATAGTTATTAGAAGTAGTAAGAAATTGTTCAAAGTTACATTGAGTTTGAGATACTTTGTTAATCATTAAAATATTTTATTCAGGGGCTGGGTAATATTTTAGTCAGTGACCAAAATATATAATAGTTATTAGAAGTAGAAAGAAATTGTTCAAAGTAACATTGAGTTTGAGATACTTTGTTAATCATTAAAATATTTTATTCAGGGGTTGGGAACTTAGCTGAGTGGTTCCGGCGCCTGTCTTGCAAGCGCAAGGTCCCTAGTTCGATTCCTCTGGTAACCACTGGGTACAATACTGAGTGAGGAGACTCATGCCCATCAGCAGTCAGTACCACATACCACAGTGTCAGGTGTGGTGATTCATGCCTGTAATCCCAGCAGTCGGGAGGCAGAGGCAGGAGGATTGCTGTGATGTGAGTTTGAGGCTGAGCTCAGGGCTAGCCTGAACTACAAAGCGAGACCTTATCTCAAAAAAAAACACAAAAAAATTTATGCAAAAAGACATAGTATTACAAGGAAGTGTATTGAGATAGATTAGCAAATGAAAATATATTCTCTTAAGATCATGTTACAGTGTTTTGCTATCGTTATTCCCTAATTATTTTTGCTATGAAAATCATTTCTTCATCTAACTATTTTTACATTTTCTTAATATTTACTTGTATTACATTAAAATAAAAAAAAATTTAAAAACAAAGGCTTTTAGAAAAAATATCTGATAGTCAAGAAAAATTTTAATTTCTTTTCAGTTGCAGAGATAGCTTGGGCAATGCTTAGCTGAGGTACACCTTGACAAATCCTGAAAGGAACCCTGTGCTTCACGTTCCCACTCCAAGGAAATAGAAGGCAGGCTATAGGATCTGGACTTCCATTTATTGAAGTACAATGTCACCAAACTCTGAGTGATTTAAGATGCAAGCTGATAGGGGCATAACCAAGGATATGTGTTGTGTGTGTGTGTGTGTGTGTACACACAAGTATATATGTAAGTAGATAAACAGTATATATTTGTACAAGATTTCTAAATCTTTCCCAAAGGCTTTTAGTAGGTACTATAGATATGCGTATTTAGACAAATTAAATTAAACAATATGACTTTTTCTTCTCCAATTGCTTGAGCACTAAGCCCGTGGTTGTGTTAACTTTGGTTGAAACCCTTCTTTACCCCCAAATACTTTAAGTTTGGCATAAAGATTTCATCATTCATAGTGAACTGCTACCTAACCTAAACAGACCATATCTTACTCTTGTAACAAGTAGAAGTCTTAGCCAATCACAAAGGTCAAGTGCCCTTTAAACAAGACAAACATACTCAATAGCCAATCAGAATGCCTCTAGCTTTGTCTTTTTTTTTTTTTTTTTTTTTTTTTTGGTATGCCACTTTCTTTTCTATGACTATAATTATAAACTGCCCAAGTGGTCGAGTAAATTATAATTTTTGGCTCTGATCACAATTACATAGTCAATTATCAGCTGCAAAGCTAAAGTTGTTATAATTTTGTCTTTCAACAATTTGGACTGTTTGACTACAAATACAATAAGCAAAATTACATACTTAAGTACACAGAAGAAGGAAATGGAAGGGAAAGGATTGATAGAAATGAATGTGAAAGAAAGGCAGAAAAAAATTCTATAATTTCTGGTACATGCATATGGCCAACTGAACCATCAACAATCAAATTACCTCCCCCTTACTGTGAAATTATGGCAGTAAAGAGGAAAAGTTAAAAAGGCACAGGATAATGCTCTTTGTGAACAAGGTGGTTTGACAGGTGGGAGCAGTGGCACTCAGGTAGCAGAAGAGGAGGAGAAACACAAGGAGAAAGATAGATCACCTGGCCCAGTACAGTGTTTCTAACCCCAGCGATGAAGTGACCCATTAAAACTACAATGTGATATTTTAGCGATGCTTCTCCTCTCTTTGACTTTACCTCCTTCTCCCACCCCGTAGAGCCTCAAATATTCCATTAAAACTAGGTACATCAACACAACTAGCTATGTTTTCTGAGCTGTGTTAGTAACCTGTTTGGTTACTAAAACTGATTTTAAAAAATAAGCTGGAAGTCGCCAGGTCTCTATTTGGTGTGTATAGACATGGCTTGGTTCCCTTTGCAACTGAGACCATTATTTTCCGTGCAAATCTTCTCCAACTAAACCACTTTCCACAACATGTTTTAACAATCTTTAAGGCAGCCAAACTCCTTTCATTCTCAATACAGCACCACCCAGAACTCTCCTCATTGCTCTGTTCGGCAGCACCCAAGTGTATTAACCCAGTGTAAATACTAAGACTATAAAGTGATGGTACTTAACAACCTAACTACAAAGCACTGTGCTCATGCCAATAGAGTTTTGTTTAATTCTTAAGCTGTAAAACACAGTATCATCGTTCATTCTGACTGCAATAATAAGTACTTTGTATTTTAATCGCTGGAAAAATAAAGATTTTAACATATCCTTTCCAATTCAGTAGTGCAGACAGCTTTGGAAATCATGTTTCCAAACCTGGAGCGCTTGCCATCCGTCCTCCCTTCCCCACTAGCTTGTCTGGCTGACCATCTTGTCTTTCCAAGGCATGACTGTGATCATCTACCTGACCTGTGTCCTAGTGGCTCAGGCCACATCAATCACTGTTCTGAGAACCAGATTGGCCTGGGCACTTGCTTAATTTATACCACTCTTGATGCTTGGGAAGCCACCTAAGGAATAAGCAGAAAGCATGGATTTGTAGAACCATCATCTTTCAGTTTGTTCCCAACAAATGGGGTGGGTCCTGGGAGAAGAAGAAAGAAGTGAGCCAGCATCCTGGTGATGCCTGCCATCACCCACATAGCACCTGGTATTCACTGTGCCACCAGTGGGGAGTGAGTCACTATTGGCTTTTTTAGCAACAGGAGTGGTAAAACTCTGCAGAGATTTCTTTACATCTGACTTGGTGTTTTACTTACTCATATGAAGTTTTTAAATCCAGAAAATGAAAATTAATCATACTTAGAAAGAGCTCAGCCCAACAACTTTAAATCTTAACAGGAAAAGAGAAAATTATAGAAGAAAAAGAAGACAAAGAGTCTTCTACTGCTTGAGCTATGTATATCATGCAGTGGACTGGCAGGAATGTTCGCACAATGCTGAGCAACACTACAGGATGGGTAGACCCTCAGCAGAGCGAGGACAGGGAAGGGCAAGAGTGAAAACTGGGGGTGGATAGGAGTCAGAAGGGTTGCTGAGAGGGCTGGGGGATGGGCTGGTCACATCCAGGAAGGCCAGGGAGGCAGTGCAAGAGTGCTGGGATCCTGAGTGTCACCGAGATAGAGATACCACCCCATGGGAGAACGTCCATGGAAGGGACCCTGTGACTGGGAAACTGAAATTCACAGGAGTTGACACTTGGCAAATCACTTAATGCAACCTGCCTTTTGCTGTCCTGGATCTTGTTTCCAGATCATTCGGCCCAGAGTTCTGTTTCCCACCAGGACTCTATAGACCAAATGCTATCTGGCATGTCTTTGAGAGGAGAAGGAAGAGGAGCCGACAGAAAAGTAATTACTGTGTCACAGGAGAGCAGCTGGCAAGGCAGGAGGTGAATGAGGCCTCAATTGCCTGGAGCTCTGACCACAAGACGGACGAGGACTCCACCAGCACCCTGTGCTGCCCACAAAGGCTTGTTATGCAGAAACAGGGCACGTTATGCACATGGCTCTACATTCCTCTTTAGCACTTGCTGGATTATAACTGTACTTTAATTTCCATAAATACCATAATTAACACTGAAAAATATTATAAGCCACAAAATGGCAGCAGACTGTCTATGGAATTGCTCTGCAAATGCAACAGAGTTAAAAGAATTCTGCCTGTTTTCAAGGATGTTTTTCTTCTTTTCATCATCCCACCAGCCTCTAATGTCCTGCAGTGTTTATTTGACTGTTGAAACAATGAAGCTTTCAAAAGTTTTACAGCAAGAAACAGAAGAGATGCCATAAAAGAAACACATTATTATGGCCTTGAACATCTGGGCTGAGGAAGAGCAAGCTCAAAAATAGATGTGCTTCCGTTAGGAGTGAGGCGGGCTGGCCATCTGCAAACGCAGCAAAGCCCGGAAATGGAGCGCTTCCCACCCAGCTTGAGCAGGGTCTCTCCTCAGCCAGTCCCGTCGAGAGCCGTGTTCTCTGCACACCACATGCCTTTGCACTTTGGCTTGGCAATGGCTGCGCTGAGGAAAGCGTGCTTTAGCGTAAAGACCTGGCATCCTGTCACAACAGGGTTCCAGGTCATCAGTAAAGTGGCTCATTCTTAGTCACCTCCCAGCGGTATTTAAAAAGAAGGTACTAGTGAAATTAGCCTCAGATATGAATCTCAGATGATGCAACAGGAGGTCTAGCACAAGTTCATTCCCTTAGATGAGGCAAGGAGAAGTCTGGGTCCAGGAAAGGTGGGAACGAGTCTGACCATGTATTTCTCCCCACTGCATTCCTGGATAGAAAAGACCGCAACATGCCTGTGCACTGTAGATGGTGACCTGAGGCAAATGGGCCCCTCCATCTCCTCGGAGGTAGTTTTGAATACAACCTCTTTCAAGAATAAATGGTGTCCTTTGATTTGGTCAGTGGTGAGCAAAAGAAGCCCAGTGTGTGAACCTTAAGTGTCTGGGAACAATTTTATAATTACAAGGACTTATAGGAAAGTGCAGAGAAATCTGGCTTAGGTTGGAAAGGTACACTTTTCTTAATGTTGGAACAGGAGGCCATTACAGGAATTAATCTAACCTCTGTTCCCTCTTTTACAGCTATTGGAATCTTCATTTGGTATATAAAGAAATGGAGACAAAAAAATTAAGTTATCTGTCTGAAGATTAGATGTTTGGACCAAGATTCAAAATCAAGCCTTCTTCACAGTGGAGATTAAATGAGACAGTTCATGAAAGACATCAGCTGGATATTTGTCTGCATTAGTCTTGTGTTGTTGAAATAAGGCTGTCACATGGAACTATCAATTTCAGTACCAAGTGGATTAGAGAAATGTCCCCTGGTGTTTGTTTGCTGGACTGGAATTGAACTCAGGGTCTCTGCACTGAGCTATGTCTTCAAGTGTTTTAAACATTTACTCTGAGGGCCAGGGATTTAGCTCAGTGGTTCTGGTGCCTGTCTTGCAAGTACAGTTACCCAGGTTTGATTCCCCAGTAATCACACACAATACTGGATGTGGAGACTCATACTCAGTAGCAATCAGTACCACATACCACAGTGTCAGGCATGGTGGCTCACGCCTATAATCCCAGCAGTTAGGAGGCAGAGGCAGGAGTATTGCTGTGATGTGAGTTTGAGGCTGAGCCCAGCCTGAACTACAAAGTGAGACCCTGTAAAAAACATTTACAGGGATTTAGCTCAGTGGTTCCAGCACCTATCTGGCAAGTGAAAGGTCCTGAATTTGATCCCCAGTACCACATACAACAATGCTGGGTGTTGTGACTCATGCCCACCAGCAATCAGTACCACATACCACAGTGCTGGGTCTGGAGGACTGCTGTGAGTTCGAGGCTCACTTGGTCTACATGGTGAGCTCAGGGCTAGCCTGAACTACAAAATGAGATCCTGTTTCAAAGAATTAAGATACATTACATATATGTACCACATGATAAATTATATGTATACATTATATATGTGTATCACATGATAAATTAATCATGTGTATTGTAATCACATACTAATAAACATAAAAATTTAAAATTTTTTTTATTTGAAACAGGGTGTCACTAAGTCACTAAGTTGCCCAGGCTGGGCTGAAATTTGTGTTCCTCCTGCCTCAGCTTCCCACAGATCTGGGTTTACAGCTGTATGATACTATACCCAGCTCTCTGACTTTAATTGAAGAACTCTTTCTCCAGGACCTGAAGCAGTAGAAAACATTTATCATGTAAAATCTTGTTAACCTCTTGAAAAAGTGAGTTTAGGAAAAAAAAAATCAAACAAATACTATTCAGTAATTTTCACTTAAGTTACGGGGAGAAAAACAAAACATACTCATCCCTCAGTCATTATCTTTAGGAGGTCAGTTCCAAGACATTAGCCTCCAGCCTACCATTCAGCTTATAAAATTCAAAATGTTCAATAGTGATACAGTATTTCCACAGACCCTATGAATCTCTTCCTGGTACATGAGTCATCTTGAAATGACCTTCTATGATATAAAAGCCATGGAAATATTTCTGCTGAATTGTTTAGGGAGTAATGATAATAAAAAAGAAAAGTTCTGTTCCTGTGCAATGCAAACACATTTAAACATTTTCTATTCATGATGGTTGAGTCAGCAGATATGGAACCCACAGATGTGAAGGGCCAACAGTATGACTAACATCACTGTTGATAAGATAATAATTACACTGGTCAAATGAAGTTTATATAAGTCAAATTAATTTAGTTGCAAGAATTAAATGAAACAAAGAATCACGTCTTGAGACAGAGTGGACAGCCTTTTCCTAAAGTACATACATTTATTGTGTCAATTGAAAACATTCTGTGAAACAGGAACATTAAGTTTCTGCTTCCTCCTGGCACCTCTCAAGTCCACTCTGAGCAGCAGCCTTCCTGTGGCTAAAGTTTCTGGGCTCACAGGAGCCTCTTCGCGGCCTCTGCTGAGGGGCGCTGCTTCCTGTCTTCCCTCGGGGCCCAGTCCCAGTCACTTTATTTAGATCTTTTCTCAACAAGTTACTGTAACACGTACCCTTCCACAGAACATCAGAGTGCAGGACGATGGGAATTAGGGTGTGGTTTTCACCTGGGGTCCCCCTGCCCACACCTGAGCTGGTCATTGTCACTGTGCAGGAGGCAAGCTGATCCTCGAAGCCCAGGACAGACATCTCTATGGAACACTGAATTCTAGCCCTCAGAAAGTATGACTGAACATTTCGCAAGAAAGTAGCCAAATAACTAAGAATTTTAAGTAGCATCTTTTCTCATTTTTAAAAATGCAGGCTTCCTAGGATCACAGGCAAGCTTTGCAAGAGTTATCTTCAATGTTTCATACTGGGAAGTTTGCAGAAAATCTCATAGAGGAAAACATTCAGATTGTTACTGCTTGGTCTTCTGATGGAAAATGATGCATGGATGGAACATGACAATAAACACATATGTGAAGTTTGAAATAGGAAGGCAATAAAAGGATATATAAGATCACGTGTGCAAGTCAGTGCAAATGTGGACACTTCCTAAACCCACCCGGGAAAACCACTGCTTTTAAGGCGTCTCCTCCCTTCTGGAGGAGACAGGAGAGCTCTGCACCTTATCAGCAATATGATCACTCAACTCTTTATGCACACCTGCCCAAACTCACCATGCTACATACTTAAAACAGATGCATTCTCTAGTACATGTTACTTTTTAATAACACTGAAAATTAATGTTGAAACATTAATATTTGTATATTAACAAAAAATGTTTGTTGAATATGTAAGAAAATGGTTACATAAATCATAATATAGATAAAACTTTTATGAGTCCTCAAAAGTTTTCTCTGGGGCTGGGAGTGTAGTGCAGCAGTGCTATGCCTGCCTAGCAAGGGTAAGTTTCCAGAGTTCAATCCCCAGTGTCGAGGAAAAAAAAAAGAACTTCTGAAAAAAAGACACTACATTTAAAAATTGTTTGAAATTTAACTTTCTAATATCTTTTCGAACTCTTAAATTATGTTAGCTTATTTTATCAAGTAGAATGACTCTTACATTTCACTTATAGTTTCAAACTTTTTTGGTTTTAAAATTATAGCATTTGAAAAAGTGCACCTCTGTTGAGCATGCGTGTAGACTCCCCCCCCCACCTGCTGCCATTTACATTGTATCAGGTATTATAAGTAGCCTAGAGATAATTTAAAGAATACCGGCAGTATAATTAGGTTCTATGCAAAAGCTACATTTTGGTTTTTTTAGAAGCAACTGTGTATCCCCCCCTGGGGGGGTAGATGGATGGTCCTGGGACTGATCCACTGTTGTATTGACAGATGGCTATACTTTCTTTATTTTTGTGGTGCTTGGAATTGAACTCAGGGCCTGGCACATGGTAGGCAAGTGGTCTCCCACGGAGCTGCACCAGGAGCCCGACTCTATTTTTAGTTAATTCCAGTCCCTGCAAGTTCACCTGCAGAGGCAGTTTTGAGCTTTGCCTGGCTGCGCTGCCAGGCGGACGTGTCCTTTTCCACGTGGCCATATGTCCAGCTGTGAGGTGTACATTCAAATGCTCCTTTCCAGAGAACTACTCTGAGGCAGGCTGAGAAGGGCAGCTGGCATCCTGCACCTTTCTGAATTCAAAGAAGCTGCACTCTCCTGGCACTTTCTCTTTCCCATTCTCAAAATTATGTTCTCAAGTTAAACCTTTTGCCAGTCAATGAAGAAGTGCTCAGACACTTAGGTCGGCTTAACAACAAAGGGACCTCGTTCCTGACTGTGGCCACATAACTTAGTGCTCTCTGAAATACCAGCACACACGGGACAAAGAGCTGCCCACTGCACACGCCAGCTCAGGAGAACAAATGCTCACTTGTGAAAAGGTCTAATCTCTGAGTCTAAATACTAAGTGTCCCCACTCCAGGGCTGGCGTCAGCTGTTAGAATGTTTTTCCCCATGACCTCATGCTTATTTATTTTTGGCATTTACTGAGTACATACGCAAATCACTGATCCATTTGTAAAAGTCCACAACTTAGTGCAACAAGTCTGCTGGACTCTTTTTTCAAAAAGATAAACTGTACTTGGTCTAAAATTCATTCAATTTAGCGATGCCCTTTAACAACCATAATCTGTTTCTCAGTGAGTAAATATTTAAACCAGCTCACTGCCTTTAAATGTCTAAAAGCAACTGAAGATAAAAGCCAGAGAAGTTAGATTTATTGGTGACTGGGTAATAATCAACTGCTCTCGTTCTCCGGGGGGCCTGGTCCAGGTCTCCGGTCTCCCGAGCCTTTAACCACCCAGACGGTGTGACGCACAGAGACACGCAAAGGCACCAGATCCGAGAACTGCTGTGAGTTTAGTCCAAGCATTTAATGTTTCTTCTTTTTTTCTCCAATGGTAACAGATAAAATGAATGGCTTGCAAATATTTAGTAATATTTGCTATAAGAAAAGAACGAATGCTGTGTGGAAAAGCTTTTTCAAAGACTTTTCTGATTCTTATAACTTTAGGGCTAAGGTGAATGAGTAGAGGATACAAGTTTGAAACAGCTAATCAATCATACAACACAGTTATACGGATGATGCTCTTCCCCTCTTGAGAGCTCAGGGCATTTCTACTGTCTGCCATTGTTTTAAATATTCTTAGAATATAAGGAGTTTTCAGTAGTAAATTTTCAGGAAAAAATTTTGGCCATGATAGTCAAATAAGCTCTAAAAACAAATGGATTATTTTCATTGGAAATCATTCTGAAATGAATTGTAATGCTTCTGACATTCTTAATAAAATAACTCAGTGTATAGCAGTTGCGTAGGCTCCTCAGTACCACCAAACAAAACAATAACAACAACAAAAAACTAGACTTCCACAGACATAACCTGCTCATTCTCACGTCTTCCCAGGGTCCAGAATAATAATGAGTGCCATCATTATCGTACTGAGTAACCCTGGGAAGGAAATCTCAGCAATCAGTTATTAGGACAGCAGTTCTGTTTGTTCTACACCAAATGTCACACAATTACAGTGTGGTCTGCATTCCTGTGACCGCTTCTGGTGGCTTCTGTCCCTGCCCATGTGACTGTCCTTTCACTTCCTGCACCCTGGCTTAAGCTCTTTTCTCTCTTCCAATTCCATCTGCCCTGAACTGTTTGGTTTGGGGACAGCAGTGCTCACACACACACACACACACACAAACACACACACACACACACACACACACACATTGGATTCCAGAGAAAGGTTTAAAAGGCACCATAAAGGCCATGGTGCAGGAGTTCTGTAGGGGGACATGGTCAACTCTGGGCTGTCAGCCATAGTTACTGTTTCCACATAAGCCACCACTGGCGATCACTGTTTTAGATTATTTTTCATCAAAATCTGTAACACTGACAAAGAGAAAGACCCATACTGGAGACAAGCGTGGACCCACGATGGGAGGAGAGGGAGACTGAGGCAGCGTGCCTTCCGTGGGTGGCGAGTCTTGGGGGGATCTCTGCTTCCACGGCACAAAGGAAAGCTGGCTCTGAAAGTGCACTTGCATGTGCCAGTGGCTGCTCTGCCTGCCCTGAATTTCTTTTGACCTCACTGTCTTCATCTTCTCTGCTCTAAAACTTTTGGTTTAGCGGGAAGAAGCTGATCTTTTCAGTCAATCCTAAAAGAAGTTCCCCTTCTCTACTGCAGTAGATCTTTGTTTAAGGTGGAGGGTACCCACCATCTGCTCCCCAACAAAGCTTCCAGCCAGCCTGCAAAGCAGGTTCCCCACCAGGAACACCCGGCCACACACTCAGGAGGCTCAGTCTCAGGGCTGTGACTGCTTCAGAACCCTCAGTAACCGAAGCCTTCCATTAGTACGCATTGGCTTGAGAGACCCGTAATGCAGAGGCTCCGGGAAGCATTTCGGAAAATCAGGCCATCGAGTATTAGCACTCATTAGAAAAACCACTCAGAATCAACAACAAAAAAATCATAAACACAACCTAATAAAATCACGTTTCCAGAAAGTGTGAAATGCATTGGGATGATATCTAACTCTTCTGCATCCCAATATATAGTCATTTCCTTAGATCAGACTCTAGAGGCACTGAGGTCCCCAAGGACAGTGAGTGCGAGGTTCAAGGAGGATACAGGGTCTAGGAGGATTCAAACCTCAGGCACAGCGGAGGTACAGTGTTCAGGAAAAAGCTAAAGACAACTTGGAACTCTTCCCCAGAAACTCCTTCTCCTCCCATGCCTCTCCTTCGCTTCCCTTCTGCTTTAAAGAAAATCTGAAGCCCACACTGGTATTTATTTCAAATTACTCCATTTATTTCATTTTAAATGATTTTGTTTTCTTTAAAAGAGGTGTTTGCCAAGCACTCTTACTCTAACTGGGCACTGCATGTTCAGAGAGGAAAAATAAAAACATTGGACACTACACACACCGTGACATGGTGACGGAGGCTACTCACAGGGCCAACAGAGTACAGAAACCTCTGTGATAATTGCTCACAAAAGCCTGCACAGTCAAGCTTATAAATCACGTAGGGAATAAGTTATATCTGAAGGGGGAAATGGATAAAAATAGTATGCACAATATATCATTTATTTAGTGTTGGAGTGTTGACACAGGTTCATATACTATACACGGGCTGACCACTGCACTATCCTCCTGGCCCCTACATCTGTTTTGTAAAAAAATCAGTCTAGATAGAAAGAAAATGAGTAGAAAGAGAAACCTCAAATAGCTGCATTTTATTTGCTGTGTTGTGTAACTCTAAAGCTCAGAATGTTGTGTTTAGGGGACTCCTGACACTCTTCACCCTTTTTTTTCCTATTAAACTTTTACAGTTATTGTTGCTGAGCAAATATTTCTTTTAATGATTTATTTTGAAATTATTTGTATCTGTTATATAAGAGACATTTTAAACTTCCTTTGGAAACAAGGAACTATTGGCTTCTTCTGAGTAGTACTCAGTCATGTAAAATTCCTAAATGGCTGCAGGTCAATAGGCAGACGCTTTTTCTTCTCCCACGCAGTCATTTATCGGACTGCTATCTCCTCAGGACTGCACAGCTTGTTTTATAAAGCCCCCGAGAATAAAGCAATCATCTAGCTTACACACACTTAAATAGTGACCTTATGGTGAAAACTGCTTTGAATTTTTTCAAAACCATTTGTCCCACCCACAATATTTGTTCCAAAATAAGTAAATACTTACAGCACAAAATCTACATTTCTTATCAGACTCAAGGCAAGACAGAGTTCTACAATTTCTTGTGTGTTTTTCTCTATTTCTCCCGAATGTTTTAAATGGCTGTACATTATTAGATACAGAGGATACAGTAAGAGCAAAGCCTATATCTGAGATTTCCACTTACAAAGAAAATTTAGCTGCAATTTATGGTAATGTTGCCAATCAACCCTGTGCCCCACACCTAACTGGTCATTATTACCCATGAATGTCCTTAGTGATCTGGCACAGAGGGTTCAGGTGGACTACCATCACAAATCCATCTTTACTTTCAGGGCAGGGGCTTCTGGTCAGCAGAGGCCTAACCACAGGATTGGGAACAAAGGCCTCGTTGGGTTTCCTCCACCAGGTGGTCAGGCCATGGCAGCCCGACAAACCCCAAGGCAAGTGGCACCCTTTCCAGGATCCCTCACTGCTCACTTGTTAGCAGAGGGGCAGTCTGGCAAGCAATCAGCAATGCTGAGAGACCTTCCAGGAACAGACAGTGCCTGCCATCGTCAGACAGCTGCCTGGGGCAGGCCACGACGGCAGGGTGGAGGGTGGGTGTCATGGTACCAGAGCTGAATTTATTGAGTTCTGGCCCTCATAGCCAGAGTATAAACACAAATTCAAATAGGGGAGATAATTTGTCTGTGGCTCTACCACCAGTATAAGGCACGGCCAGGCCCAGGGTCCACGATGTGTCACCCTGCTCCCCCAGCTCCGCCTTGTGCCACATTTTTCAGGACTTCATAAGACTCCACTGATATGAACAGTCACGAGGGACAAAGACTGCTTTCTTTACTGACTGGGGAACATAGGTACTCCCTGCAAAGGGAGGAACACGTATAGTCTGCTTTTATGATGCTGGAGCTGGGACCCAGGCCCTTGTCCATGCTAAGTAAGCGCCCTCCTGACTCACATCGCAGATTTTTTAAGAGACAAGGTCTCACTCTGTTGCCCCGGCTGGTCTGGAAATCTTAGACTCAAGGAATCCTCCAGCCCTGTGGCTGCATTCCCAAGTAGCTGAGCCTACAGGCAGGTGTCTCTGATGGCTGAGTGTCCCTCAGTTTCTGTTTATGTCATTTCCTGCCGAGACAAGCAGCACACACACAATGCTCACTGCCTTCCTTTGAACCTTTGGTTCTGCTAAACACTGCACCTCCTGCTCCCTCCCCAAGACAGCAGTTCCTCAAAAACACTAACAGAGGGGAGCTAAGCATCTGAGGAGTGTTACAAGCCAGAAGAAGCAATGAAGGTTAATAGAATTGAGGGCCTGCTGCTGCCAGGCTGTGCACCAGGAGGCTTGCCTATGGAACCTCAGTGATCGGGGAGTGGTCAGGATGTGCTTGTATTGCAGGGCAAGAAACCTCGCCTCAAAGGGTGATGTCATTTCCGGCACACAAGTATGGAATCAGGGCACTCCTTGGGCAGCTGACAGAAACACTGGAAGTTTTCTACTAGGTTAGTGCTCAGTGTGCTTCGAGTACTACATAAATAAAAGAAACTGTACTTTGGCTGAGGTCGTACTTGTGCTATTAAAACTTAGAGGGGCACCCTATTCAAAGATCTGCTTGTAGATTCCATACTCAGGGAGAAACCTTAATACGTCCTGTGACAAACTCAGAAGTGAGTCTTCTCCACAGCAGAGGCCCATGGAGATGCCATATGAGAAGTACATCAATGTCATGCTTCAACTACCAACTTTTGCTGGGCTCTTAGTATCTCAGGAAACACATCATTTTCTCAAACTATCTTTCTTCCCTGGAACATGAACAACCAACCCTTGTGTTCTTCGGGCCTCTGAGCTCCTCTGCACCTATTTCCCTCTGGGTGCCTGTGACCTCACAGACGCAGAGACTCTTGCTCTTGTCCCAACATGAAGAATTCTGAAGTCCTGGTCCCTTCTCTCTCCCACCTTCCTCTCTCTGGCTATATCAGGCCAAACCCCACCTGTGTTTGGAACCCTCCTCAGCCACCTGACATACTTTTCTCTTCTCATTAAAATGGTCAGTCTCTCTCAGCTGGGTCCTCCCCACCAATCTGTGAATATACAGATATGTCTCTCAACTAAAAGTGAGACAGTCTCACATGGCACAGACAGTCTCACTTAGCAATGGACTGCTTGTACAATGGTCAGGAGGTCAGTGGTCACAATGCTTAGTGACCATAGAGTATTTTAGTTTCTCTAGGCATATTAATGATGTGGGCACAGCAACTCAATCACCTAATGACACATTTCTCAGAACAGGTCCTTGTTATGAAGTGACATATGACTGTAAAATAAAAAAGTCCTCTGTTGCCCACATAGCTCCCTCCCCCATCAATCTGGGGCATTTTCCTGTGCAGTCCTGAGTGACTTGTCTCGGGGCACCGTCTTCATTCCTTCCATTACCAGACCTCCTTGTATCATGTTTTCTGTTCCCATCAAAATGTGGAGTTGCCACAGAGCTCCAGGATGCCAGGGTCAAAGGGCATTTCCTCAGCAGACTGTATCCCAGAGGTCTCTCTGTACTCCATGGACATCCAGCACTTGGTGGGAACCCTGGAGCAGTCACTGCAGTGCTTAACACAGGAGACATACTCTGAGAAATACATTGTCACAGTGCAGACAGCACGGTGTCCTATAGGGTTAGGGTCCCCAGCCTGGCCTCCTGAGCCCAGGATACAACCTCTGTGCACGTGACTGACCTGTATACTGTGCACAACTATAATGCAACAGTAACTATCTGTGTGTCTAAATATTGAAAGGGTGCAGTAACAACTAATCAGGCGATGGCAATTTTCAGCTCCATTATCATCCTATGGGGATGAGTACACAGGCTGACTAAAGTTTCCTCATGTGCTACAGGAGATCAGTGAGAAAGGTCTTGCCTCAGAGGACAATGGTATTTAACTAGACTACAGTCCAGATTTTCCCCAGAAGGAGATGAATAGGCAAGTTTGGAGCAGAAAAGTGGCCTGTGGGGAACCTGAGGAGCAGATAAACCATCATGCTTAGTGCAGAGCCCAGGTACACAGGACCCCTGGTGCAGAGCAGCCTGGCCCTCAGGAGGAGCCAGGAGAGATATAGCTGCGTTCTAGGAGGTCCCAGCCTTTCCCATCACCTTGGAAATACTTATATCACACACCATTATTTAAGTCCCTTTCTGATAGCCGACATTCTCAGCAGCACAGGAACTCCTCAGGGGAAACCACTGAGAAGCAGCACTCTGTGGACGAATTGCAAAGCCCCAAGTAGAAGAAATGAAAACAAAGTCTTGCATAATTTCCCCCAAAGACTTCAAGATTTCCTTTGAGGAGATTAGCTGTGTTCTGGAATTCTTCCCAAGAATGGAGCCAAAGGCAGCAAACTTTCTTTAACAGAGATAAGGAATAATGCTCACTCGAGACCATCAGATTTCTTGTTTTATGATTTGAAAGGCTATCGCTGTGCAGGCTGCATTTTTTAGTTGACAACTCATTTGTCTTTGCTCCTTGAAAAGTTTCACATATGGATATATACACACACATATATGTTTGTTAAAATTTTGAAAAGAAATGTAATTTACTTAAGGACTTTCATATAACATGGGAAGCTATGTGGGAGACCTATGTTCAAAGGCAAATTTGGGATGTTTAGGCTTAGCCAGGCCCCAAAAGCCAAATTTTCCAAAGCCTCAGACTTTTGTCTAGAATATATTAAACTTAAACACAATAAATTAAAGGAGGGACCCTTAGTATCCTTAACTGTAAACTGGGAAATACTGTTATCTTTACTAAGTCTCTGGAGGGTGGTTTGGAACGCATTGCAATTATTTTAACTTTCTTTCCGAACAGTGACTAAGTTGACTTCCAGGTAAGACAAGGTCATTGCATTTTAACTGGTAAGAGATGTCTTTTCATGGGATATAGAACTCCATAAAGAGGAATTTCCTGTCCTCCTTAGATGGTGAACTTTTGGAGTTTAGGTAAATCATGAACATTAAAGCAAGGAAGTCAACAGGACAGATGCAGAAAGTCTGCAGGACAGATCAGATAGTTTGGTTACTTGTAGCAAGATGGCAGAGAGTGGTAGAAAGAACACAGTCTTGCTATCTATAAGCCAGCAATCAGGTGATATTAAATTTCCTGGACCAGTATTCTCACTGATAAATCTGGTCTCACGATAGGATCATTAATAAGTTAGTCGAACATACAAGTGAAGCAGGTATTTTGAGTCATACATAACAGGCATTCAATCCTTAGCTTGTCAATTACAATAATTTGGTACATGCTTACATGTTATGAAAATGAGAATAAACAAAATTTTTATAAAAGTGAGAGAAAGCCTTCTTATTCCTTTGCTTTCCTATAATTTCAAACGAAAATCATGAATCATATGGTAAAGGACATAATAATATGGACCGCAGAATTCTATGGCACCTTACTATGAGAAGTACTGTGTAACCTTATGGAACGGTGCAATACTGCCCATGTTTGGAAAGAAACTTTGCAACAGAACAAAGCAAGAGGACAGAGAGCGTTATTGGGAGTTATATCAAAACAGTGCTCACTGGAAAGGCTGCAGCAACCTGAGCAGGGGAGAGAGCATGCTCCCCTTACTCCTGTCTGGGCCTGTCCATCTTCCAGTGATGTGAGGCCCAGCTGCACAAAGCTCTGGACCCTCAGGGCAGTGCCCTGGATGACTGCTTCCCCTCCCAGCACGTGGGTTCCCACTGGCCATGGTTCTACTTAGGCTTAAGAAGAGTGAGCAGCCATTCTTCTTCCTGTTCAAAATCCATGCAGGTGGATAATCTGTAATGAATACCCTTTATATCTCAGGAAAATACAGGACCAAAAGGATTATCTACTGTGAACACATCTACTATTGTATACACGGCCCACACTGAGTGCTCTCTTCTCATTTAGCTGTCCAAGGAGAAAAAGAAGGCATGAATGACGGGGCCCATGATTCCATCTGTGATATATTATTGAGGGCAGGAAATTCATGCAGAGAAACTGCTCTGGAAAGGCAGACACAACCCCATGATCCTATCTGGGGTCTGGGGAAGGAAACTGAGAATTCATGGGCATGCACAGAGCCATACACATCAGGATCTGGACCACCTAGTTGACTAGAGTTCCTGTATAATGGATCTAGAACGGATGTGGGTAAGGACTGAATGGAAGATGGCAGCAGCAATCAGTATGTGCATCACTGGGAGATTCAATCCAGTGGGAGCCAGCTGACTGAGGCACATGCAAAAGACTTTCCGTCCCATGAGGGCTTCATAAAGAGTGCACACCGTGGGCCCCACGGAAGAGGCCGATTTTGCTCCATTTGCTGACTGAAGAAAGCTTAAAAAATATATACAGGCCTGTTACTCCTTCTGCTCCGCTTGCAGGGCTTTTACTCACAGTGTGGTTCATACGGAGGAGGAGGATCTCCACAGGGCACACACTCCGTGTCTTGAAAACCGACAAGTTTAGTCTTCCTGTAGAATCTAGAAGAGGAAGGAAAACGAGTCTGGTTAGCTCTGCCGTCCAAGTTTAACAGTTATAGAGAATCAGATCTTCAGCACAAAGTAGCAGCAGTCTCCATTATAATTCTACCTTTAAATAAAAGTACCCAGTGTACCCAAAGTATAGCAGTGTCTTGGGCACAGCCTTAGACAGGGCCTTTCTGGAGGTGGAGAACACTCCAGAAACATCAGTCCCACTACCTCTAACTGAAGACTCTTCTCAGTCTACTCCTTCTCTATGTTCGGGTGGAGTGCTTGGGAGAGAATGTGAAATCCTGTCTCTTTGGCAATTCTGTTGTAATTTAAACTACAACGCACCTTATAGATAAACTGCTAGGTTTTTACACTTGAAACTTGGGGGGTCAAAAAGACAAGCAAACTACAAAGGCAGTGCAAGGGTGTAGAGATGCGCACAGTCTTGATACTGGACTTTCTTTCTAGAAAGAAACATGACAAGAAACACAGATGCTAGAGTAGAAGAGACTGACAATTTTGACAAAAAATTTCACAGAGATATCTCCAGGGCAAAAATATAGCATTGGCATAAGTAATGGGATACCACAATTTAAAAAAATTATTCTGGTTATAGTACTGTGTATAGTATGAATTTGTAAGGGAAAACAAAAGCCATTACAGCAAAAGTGAGTGCTACAATTGAAATTAGGCAAAGAACATTTAATCCCCAGAAAAGAACATTTAGTAATTATAATATTTTTATAATTAAAATGAAAATAGGTGTTAGAATTAAAAATCTTAAAAACAATATTAAAACTTTTAACTTCATTGCTAACCAAGTAAATGCAAGTTGAACAGAAAATACATCTTTTTATTTAGAGAACTAGAGAAGGGCTGATACAAACACAGGTAAAAATATAAATGGCCGATGTTATGAAGGCAATTTAGCAATATGTTATCAGAGCTTAATAAAATACTTTATGCTCTTTATTTACTACCTTCATTTTAGAAATTTATCCTAAAGAAGTAATCACCTGGGTAAAACTAGATGTGCATGAACTCAATCACAGCCTTTTTTATAACAGAAAATACAACGAACTAGACATAACAGCAACGTTTAACAGCAGAAATAACCAATCATGGTTGATTGAAGACAATGGATTACATGCTGGTCTTTAGAAATGATGTATGGATCTACTATATAGTTTTAAAAATTCACAAAATATCTTTAACTGAAATAAAAACATGTATACAACATGATTCTGTTTCATACAAACAAACTCTTGCATAGATTCAAATTATTTACTGATGCATATGATAGTATTTGGGTGTATACTTACACTGGGAAAAGTTTAGAATGATAATACATACTGCACATTAGAAGTGGCTATTTCTAGGTGGTGGAAACTCAATGATTTTTTTTCCTTTCAAGTATGTAACTTCCAGAAGCTGACACTAGCGAGAAGGACAGATTGGGCCTAGGTAGCAGGAGAAAGGCAGGAAAAAGCATCTGAACATGTGAAGTACCAATGCTGGACAGCCAGGGCCACACCTGTATTCACACCATGTCAGGTGCCCTTATGGTACCATCCTCTGCATCCACCTGTCAATCCAGCCTTTCCTTCTGGCCCCTGGCCCCTCCTCCCAGGGAATCCAGTTTTCCTTCCCCTGGGGCCACTCACCCTGTGCCCCAGCCAGGGTATCTGGGACCCTAACTCTCAGGTCCCTATCCTCCTCTATCCGCACCATCCACCCCTAGCATGCTTCCTGTGAATCCTTTGACTCCCGGCACGGTGGGCCTAGGAACAATGATGGACAAGGTGCAGAAGAAAATGAAGAAATCTCTTCTTCCTCTGTTCCAGCCATGACTCCTGCTCAATCCAGGGCCTGGACTCTTCACTCAGGTCTCAGTCCTGCTACCCTGTCAAGCTGCGGGCTGTACTGGGAAAATTAGCCCTCGTGCCCCCAAGCCACCCTTGCCCTGGCTGGCTGGGCAGATGAAAAGAAGATGGCCACGGGGGAGCAAAGGCCATCTCGCTGCCTGGCAGATCTTACAGCTGAAGGGTAGCAGGGAAATGTTTTTTGGAAATGATGAGATCTCTGAGATAAATGCTGAACATACATTTAAATGTATAAAATGCGGTCTTTTCCATTTCCTTTTGTAATCATTATGTGGGAGAAATTTCATTCCAGTGGAAAACCTGTACTTTTGTTTTGAAATGGTGGCACACTGAAGTGATTCAGTGGCAAAGGTATTTCCCAGAGGGTGATTTATTAATTTCCTAACTGCAAGGTTCTGGGAATTCCCGCAGAGTCCATTGGGCGGATGACCTCTGACTGTCCTCCAAGGTGATCTCTATTCCTTAGCCCAGAAAGAGAGGGGAGAGGAGGAAAGGGAAGGAAGGAAAATAATTATTAAAGATCTACAGACTAATTCAGATCAAATTTTAAAGCGCTAATGTTTGGATACTCTCCTCCCCTTCTCCTCTCTTCCTTCCCTTCTTTTCTCTCTTCTTTCTCCTCCTCCTCCTCTCTTGCACTTCCTCTTTTTTTGGATGCTGAGGATTAAATCCCAGGCTCATGACAGCTAAGCCACACACTACTACCCGAGCTTTGTTTAGAATGCTGGGGTTTATGGGCATAGAAACTTTTGTAACTTCATAATTCTGATAACTCACAAATTTTAAAATATGAAATAAAATAAAAGGGGACAGGAATATTATTATAATCTGGTTAATCTGGCTTCTAAAATTTAATGGCAAATTTTATGCCTAGCTTTCAGATAGATAGCACAACAACACAAAACAAAACCACAGTTGATTTTTCTTAATGACTGGTGAAAGACAATACATAAATATATATATCTTGTAGGGCCAGAGATTTAGCTCAGTGGTTCCAGTCCCTGCCTTGCAATTGCAAGGGTTGGAGTTTGATCCAGGTAACCATATACAATAATGCCAGGCATGGAGACTCACGCCCGCCAGCAATCAGTACCACATACCACAGTACCGGGCATGGTAGCACTTGCCTATAATCCCAGCACTTGGGAGGCAGAGGCAGGAGGATTACTGTGAATTTAATGCTGAGCTCAGGACCAGCTTGAACTACAAAGTGAGACCTTGTCTTAAAAAAATAAAAAATTAAAAAAAATATATATATATCTTGTAGATACAGAATTTTAACTAAATAGAATCAAAGTAACACCAGTTAGCTTAATCAATAGTTTGAACATGGGCCAGAGATTTACCTTAGTGGTTCCAGTGCCTGCCTAGCAAGCACAAGGTCCTGAATTCGATCCCCATTACCACATACCACAATGCCAGGTGTGGTGACTCACACCTATAAACCCAGCACTCAATAATAACATACCACAGTGCCAGGCATGGTGGCTCTGCTTGTGATTCCAGTATTCAGGAGGCAGAGGCAGGAGGATTGCCTTGAACTTTTTTTGTTTTGTTTTGTTTTTTGAGACAGGGTCTCACTTTGTAGTTCAGGCTGGCCCTCAGCTCAGCCTCAAACTCACATCATAGCAATCCTCCTGCCTCTGCCTCCCAAGTGCTGGGATTACAGGCGTGAGCCACCATGCCCGGCACTGTGGTATGTGGTACTGGTTGCTGCTGGGCGTGAGTCTCCACACCCAGTATTGTATGTGGTTACCGGGGAATCGAACCCAGGTCCTTGTGCCTGCAAGACATGCACTGGAACCACTGAGCTAAATCCCTGGCCCAGGATTGCCTTGAACTTGAGGCTGGGCTGGGCTACAAAGTGAGTTCAGGGCCAGCTTGAACTACAAAGCAAGACCCTGTCTCAAATAGTTTGAACATGCTATTTAAGAAGCCCTACTGTTGAGCATTCATTCCTCAATGAAAGCATTTCCACCAGGAGATGCCACACCGTAGTCCAGCCTGGTTTCTAATGAATGACCTCACTTAACAGTGTTGGAGGCAGATACTCCGTCTTGGGTCTTGTGGTCAAGGCATGGCAGGTGTTGTGTGGTGTGTAAGTTAGAAAGGATGACTGGTTTTGCTCTCTGATACGCTTGGCTTTGCAGTGGCTAGTTTGTCTTCCTCAGCAATCCACAGCAATGGCACTTTATTGAGAAATGAACAAATGCTGATGAGATGAGTTCTTAGGGTACGAGCTCTGACCTTACCCTGATGGGGGTGATGGCAGAGGTGGGAGTGGGGGTATTGGTAGTGAGTAGGAGGAGCACAGAATTCTGGGACATCTCCAGGTGAAATCACAAGTGTGCTGCGGCTGTCGGACCCACACCACGAGTGGGCGATCGTGGTAACATCGACTCGGCCTACTCCGGATCGGGTACTCTGCTGGGAACCTCAGCTGCTTCGTACTGTGAATCCTTCTAAAGTGCCCTTGTTTTGATCATGAGAGGAAATTTTACCTGTGAGAAGGCTGAGAGGGTGTAAGAGATGGTAGCTTCCTGGTCTGAAGTCCTTGGATGTTTCTGGGAGCAAGAAGACCAACCTCCTTTCAACCCTCAGATCGTGGGCACTGAGGACCATTTCCACACCTGCTGGTTATCGTTGGAGCAACTAGTGTCCTATGGGGTTGGACCCTGGGCAGGAGCAGGAGCAAGGCTGAGGCTCAGGCAGCATGGATGGTGCTGGAAACAATACCTCCAGCCCCATGTCTGACCTTACTACCATTTTCCTGGAACCAACAGGAATTTTGCTTATTTTCTGCTTTAGTTTCCTGTATGGAAAACGGGTTTCAGTGCACTGTCTTCTTCACAGAAACATAGTCAAACTGGCAGAGTACTTTTTAAATGCTTTGAAGAGACCTCGGTACAACTTATTATATAATAATCATCCACCTCATATGTTAAAGCTGGGTTCGAAAGGATGTAATTTTAAACTAATCGTATATACTGTGAAACGTCATTTAAATGTCTATTCATTTACAGCTTTGCCACATCTAAGTATCTGTTCTAAGAATGGACTAGCAATGTAGAAACTAAAGCTTGGTTCAGAAGATAAGGACTGGTCGAATGTAAGGACGCCTGAGAGGCTGGCAGTCACCTGTGGGCTCTTGTCAAAACCAGGAGGTCTCTGATAAACCAAGTCCTTGGGTCTTGGCACTGCCTACCTCCACTGCTGTGTGCCCTACTCACCATCTCTCTCCCCGCTCCTACATGAACAGTAGACACGCAGAGACATGCTCTTATCACAGGACAGTGGAACATGGACAACACAGATGCATCAGATGTCCTGGTCACATTCCTTGATTAGATCTGACATGATCAAAACTCTGGGTAACAATGTCCGTAGGCAGGTTGTTGGTGTCGAGTACGCACCATTGCTTTCTCTTTCATGACAGACTCAGGTGAGATTTCATTCATACTCCGTGCGATTTGCCCACTAACAATGTACACTTCAATGGTTCTTCCTGTATTCACAGGCTTGGGTACACATAACCACAACCGGTTTTAGAACATTTTTCATGACTTCAAAAAGAAGTCTTGGAACCTTTCCCTGTTACCCGGTCTTCCCAACCCTGCCCAACCTCCAGCCCGAGGCAACCCTTCTATCTCCACAGATTTGCTTAGTCTGGACACTGCACACGGATGGAATCCTCTGCCATGCATTTTGTGACTAGCTTCCTGCCCTTAGCATGATGCTGTTTAGATTCAGTCAGGTGGTAACAGGTGGCTTTTCTTCCTTTTTATTGCTGAATACTGTTCATCTCTTGAATATACCCCACTTGGTTCATTCATCGGCTGATGGGACATTTGGCTTTGTCTTAGTCTGTTCTGTGCTGCTGTAAGTTAATGCTACAGACTGGGCCATCTACAGAAGAGAAACTGCTCACAGCTTGGGAGTCAGAAGGTCCCAGGCGACAGTGTCAACATCTGGGATCTGGTGAGGCTTTCTCGCTGCATCTTCATGAGGGGAAGGGCAGCAGATGACACAAGCCAGAAGGCCAAAAAGGAAACACCTTCTGTGATCCCTCATAAATCCCGTTCATGAGAGCAGACATATTCATGACCTCCTCTCTGATTTTGTTTTGGGGGTTTTTTTTGTAGTAGTTTCAACCTGTCACACTGAGCTACATCCTGGCCTTTTCTTTTATTTTTTTATATTGTTGCAGGGTCTCACTAAGTTGCTCAGAATGGGTTTAAATTTTCAATTCTCCTACTTCAGCTTCCTTGAGGGCTGGGATTACAGGCACGAGCCACCTTGGCCAGCTCTAAAGACCTGTTGAAGAGCTTACCTTTGACCATCATGTTGGCAATGCCTGAGTTTTGCAGTGGACACATTTCTACCACAGCATGTATTTCAGATTTCTGGCTATGTGTATGATGTTTCTACGAACATTAGTAATATATAAGAATTTTCAATTCTATTGTTAATATATCTAGGAATACAATCACTGGGTCACATAGTAACTATACATTTAGCTTTTTGAGATGCTGCCAGGGTTTTCCAATGTG
>PVIR01024534.1:0-25722 GCA_004026965.1 Petromus typicus | reverse complement strand
GTCCATTTCATTTGTCCCTAACTTTTCCTCTGGAGATTTGACATTCTGTGTTTGGCTCTTATTTAAATGTTGTCTATTTTTGTTGCTGATGATGTTTTTGGTTTAGTTCCTGGGTTGATGCCTGTACGCTGCTTATTTCAAGTAACTTTCTTACTAATATTTAGAACTCTTAAGAAGTGATTGCTTCCTTGGTTGCTCATCTGATGTAATAGTGCCTGAGGCCTTAGCACAAGTCCCAGTAAAATGGCCTCACATGGTGACCATGTGCCAGACATAGGCGCCATCTCTGGGGCTCCTCCTTATATGATGGTCTGGTGAGAAGGCAGAGCCCAACAGATATGCCAATGTCAGGGCAGAGTTGTACAATGTGGGCTTCTGCCTAAGCCTCAATATAGCCACAGCATTTCCTCTCCACCTCCCACACCTAAATGTGTCTCCATGCAGTACATTTTCATTATCCTTGTATCAGATGGTGGATTATTCTCCTTTTATTTCTTGATTCACATGAACAATATTGTAGTCAACATGGGAGTGCAAATGCCTTCATGGCATACAGATTTAATTACCAGAGTTAAAGTGAAAAGTTTGTCTTTCAGATTGACATTGAATGTACTTGCTGAGATTTTGCATAGAGCTGAAATCATGACCTGTGTCACTAAATGAGAAAAAACAAAATATTGTGGTAGAACTATGAATATGTGGTTATTTTCAACCATATTGGAGCACAGAGTCCACTCAAATAAGCACAACAAAAAGAACAAATATTGCAATGATTACCTCAATCAGCAGCATATGCTAAGAAGCACAGTGGCAAACAGGATGGATCAAGATACATGAAGCAATTTTTTCTGACAGAAGAGAGACTTTTGATGTAGAAAGTAGTTTAGGTTGATTTTCAGATATGTATTTTCTAATGGAATGATTTTAAGTGTATTTAGATATATTTTTCAGAGTCAGATCCTGGCATGCTGATTTCTTTCATTATTCTTCCAAGAGTATACTGGTCACAGTAAATAAACCAATAGCTTAGAGAAATCAATTACTCAGCCTCCAGTGGAAAAGCATTAGAGTAACTATATGATCTTCCTAAGCTGAGATTCATTCATGATTGAGTGAGTTCACTCATGATTGAGAATTTCTTATGTGAAGAGGCCTAGACTGCTTGGCATGATGACTTGAGCTACATGACAAGTTTTTAGAATTCCCAGGCAACAAACAACTGTCTTCCCACAGCTAAAAGTGTGGAAAAACTGCACTTTGAATGACCAGTAGTCTGAGAACAAACACAAATAGATACAGTAAGATATATTTCTTGCAGTGTCATAAAAGAAATTTGAGTAGTCAGTGCCAAAAACAGAGGACAACTATTTCTTTCAGATGCAGTGATAGAAATTATTATTTCTTATTACACATGGTACTTTTTCTCTCTTTTTAAAATCCATTTTACTTCACTGAAAATCTATACAAGAAAATGTTATCAAGAGCAGCACAGATGAGTTTATATTCTATTCTGGGTATGGAGAATTGTGAAGGTTTTGATTAGGCAATTTAGATTCCTTGCATCACTTTGTTACCAATTTGCTGTTGGCACAGGAGGTATCAAATACTATTGTTATTTTTGACCTCTCTAACCCACATGACTGAAAAACCAAGAAAAGGTAAGATTTACTTAAGGAACTTGGTTGTGGGCACATTTAATTAAATAAGAAAGTGTGTTCACAATTACTATACTTGTGATGAGATTTGACATTTGGCTTGATATTTGTAAAGCTTTGCATTTACTAACTCAGAATGTTATTATTTCACAGATCCTTCAAAAATTCACCAAAATTAAATTTAAGGAGTTGTAATTATGCAATATAAATTAGATTAAGTTTAATCAAATTCAAATTTTGAAATACAAGTAGTTCCTCATAGAGGTTAGTGAGATATTAATGAATGTAGACAGTATGGGTACATTTAATTTTTCTTGAAATATTTCAAAAGGGTAAAATAATGCAATCAGCAAGGACTAATAGCAGATAGAAAGCATTCTACATTCTGGAGGCATAACATGAGCTGTAGCTACCAACGAAACCCTACAGAACATCTCAGTCCTATATGCTTGGGACAAAAACAACCAAGCAAAACTAGACCAAATGTTAAAAATGGTCTAAATAGTGGATTGCATGGCATCTCTGCACTTAATTAACTAATATTTTAAAATAATAACTGAGTTAGTGAAATAAAAAACAAAAATATATCTTATGTGAAAGAGGGGGGCAGGAAAAGACATTTCCAGGCTAGATTAGACCCCAAAATAGAAATTACAGCCATGATATTGCTATGTGTTAGGATGTTTTATATATGTCAAAGGAAATAGGTTGACAGCCATTTTGGGAAAATGTCATTTTCATCATACTTTAGTCCTTCGTTTTTGTCAGTTGTATGGAAGAGAAGAAAGGTGCTTAGGCTGGTATTAATGGATATATAGATCTATACTAACCTTAATATTTCTTTTTCATCTTTGCCTCTCTGATACCTGAGATAAAATTCTACATATAAAAATGTGATTTAAAAAACCAAGAGTAATAAGAAATATCTATAACATATAGCAAAGGGATGAACATAGTGAAACATGGACTAAAATGAACAACACTAATTCACAGCATGGAATGGTAACTGATTTTGATTAAATAAAACAGCATCATTTTAGCTCTGCTCACAGGAAAAATTTCCTTTCTAACATTTTCTTCAGGGAAACACTGACATCCTTATTCCTCAGACTGTAGATGAGGGGGTTCAGCATGGGGACAATAATGGTGTAAAACACAGAGGACACTTTCCCTTGGTTCATCGACCTGGCTGAGGAGGGCTGCAGGTACATGAATGCAAGAGAGCCAAAGAATAAAACAACAGCAGAGATGTGAGAGCTGCAGGTGCTGAAGGCTTTGGACCTGCCCTCAGTGGAGCGAATGTGGAGGATGCTGCCTATGATGAAGATGTAGGCGGTCAGGATGCTGAGGGTTGGGGCAAAGATGCTAAATGTACCAAAGCAGAGAATCAACAATTCATTGATATAAGTACTAGAGCAAGAGAGTCTTAGGAGTGGAGGAAGATCACAAAAATAATGGTTGATCACATTCCACTTGCAGAAATAAAGCCTAATCATGAAGCCTGTGTGAACCGATGCACAGATCACACCTATTGTACACACCCCTGAAATCAGGGAAAAACATGTCTGGTGAGACATGATGACATTGTAAAGCAAGGGGTGACAGATGGCAACATAGCGGTCATAAGCCATTGCAGCCAGCATGTGACACTCTGAATTTGCAAACAAAAGAAAGAAGTAGAGTTGAGTCATACACTCGGGGTAGGAGATGATGTTCTTCTCTGTGACAAAGTTCATCAGCATTTTGGGGGTGATGACGGTGGAATGGCAGAGGTCAATGAAGGACAGACTGCTGAGGAGGTAGTACATGGGTGTGTGCAGGTGAGAACTGAGCCCGATCAGGGTGATCATGCCCAGGTTCCCTACCACTGTGAGCACATAGATTCCCAGGAAGAGGAGGAAGAGGGGCAGCTGGAGCGCTGGCTGCTGTGAGATCCCAGCCAGGACGAACTCAGTGACTGTGGAATGGTTTCCTGCTGTCATGTTTTCTGGACAATGTCTGAAGGGAAGAAAGACTTGGTTGTTGAAAATACTACCGGCCTTCGATTTTCAATTTTCCTGCCTCAGTCTCCTGGATTACGTGTGTGCTATGACCCTTGTGTTTTTTAGTGATATTTCTAATCACTGAGATCTTTTAAAGTGTCTCTTTCTCTTTCTCATACATTACTTTCTAGCCAAAGTTTCTAAGTTTCAACTTGCAACTTAAATATTCAGAAATGTAAGGTCAAAGACTAAAAATGACTTCAATGATAACCTGGAGAGAGTAAGTTCTTTCTGTTGGAAATGATGTTTGCAAAATAATTCAAGTTCTTGGAGAGATGGGTGAAGATATTATTTTCAGGAATTTTAGTAATTACCAGAAAATCTAGTTTCCATAAAAACCTCAGGTTTTCAAACACTGTTAATGTTAAGTGACATCTACAACAGCCCTCATCCATTCTATTGGATGGATTGTCCAACAGTTGGCCCAGTTTGTGGTCTCTAGATCAATACTTGGGGGAAGTAGGACCAATAATGTCAGCCTGGCCAGCCTTTCCATCAAAATGCCTGCATTTGTACTCAGACATTGTCATATCCTGACACCCTTGAACAGGTAAACTAATATTTTTTTCTTAACTTTATAAGTGCATTTGATAAATAAAAGTGAAACCTACTTCACAATAAAATTAGGAGTGACTCAACAATGAGATAATAGGCTGTCGTTATTATATTTTTATATGCTGACCCTCTATCAATTGAAAATCAAGCTGTAGTGATCAATTCAAAGTACAGGAAAAAATATTTCAAAGTTTTATTCTGATCCCTTATCTTTCATGAAAAGAGACAGCATGAAGTGAAAACATACACTAGAGAAACAGAATTGTATGTATTACCACCTTGAATTTTAAACTGTGAAAAAATAATCATGGCATACCCTCAAAGTAAAATAACAAATAGATTAGAGTTAACTTATTAAAAATGTGAAATATAAAGCAAACCTAACAAGTTATACTTTCCTTGTTCAGCAAAATGAACCTTAGTTCATATTCACAAGAAGAAGGGTAAAATAACACACATATAAGAAAATACCAAAGAGATTCTTTGATAAATCGGAGCGTTTTAAGATTCCTTAAAAAGGATACACACACACACATAAAATACAAATAAAAACAAAAACAAAACAAGAAGCCTAATTATTAAAGTAGTGAATTTATACTTCAATAAAATTGAGAAATATTTTTCAAAAGACATCAAGAAAATGAAATGTAAACCCAAGGCAAAACAATACACCCAACAAAGGACATTCTTTAAAATATATAAAATGTATTTATCAGTAATAATATAGTGACAAAGTTTCTTTCTTTCTTTTTAAAAACTTTTTATTTGAGACAAGGTCTCACTTTGTAGTTCAGGCTGGCCCTGAGCTCAGCCTCAAACTTACTGCAATCCTCCTGCCTCTGTCTCCAGAGTTCTGGGATTGCAGGTGTGAGCCATCTCAACCGGCACTGTGGACCCTGCACTTGCAGGACAAGTGCCAGAAACACTGAGCTAAATCCCCAGCCCATAACAAAGTTTCTTAATAAGCAAAATATCAGCAATATTATTGATTTTGCTTCAAAAATAGACTAAATATATGAAAAATAGTCAATGAATATATGTCATTATTCAGAAGTGAAGAAAACAATATATCTCTGTGTATTCACACTGGAATGGGTTAAAAAAAAGAAAAAACCTAAACCTCTGAAAATGCCACAATGAGAAGTAATACACAAAATTTGTGACAAGCAAAAGACTGTTCAATCACTTTGGTAAACAGCTTGGCTATTTATTATAAATTGTAAAAGACATTTACTATGTAATCTAGCATGTTTGAGCCTCTATTTCAAAAGAAACATAAACATTTGTGTATAAGGAGATTTGTACAAAGATATGCATGGCAGATCTATACATAATTACCCTCAGGTAGAAGCCATTCAAATGCTTCCACATGAACAGATACATGAGGTGTGGTATTGTATGCAATGAATACTACTCAGTATTTTAAAAGGAACAACTCAATAGCATAAATAATAGCAACAACAACAATAGCATAAATCTCAAACAATGTTAATGTTTTTCACAATAGACTGCAAAAACACTTTACTTAAATATTTGGAAATATTTACCACTTCAATGATATATGATGTTCTTTGTGTAAGGAACTTTAAGAGTGGGTTAAATTTTTTAACAGATTTTAATAATCATATTTTCTTTTTTCTTAGCTATTTTAAGTTTAAATTTCAGTACTTTTACCATTTTTCAGATGATAAAGTGAATTGCATTAGCTTATTGTATAATAGATCATGAAACAATTTGTCTTTTTGCATCCAAATGAATACCTATACTTATTTTTGTCTTATTATTCATTCAACAAATTGTCTAATTTTATTAATTTATATGAAGTAAGTTTTGGACACTTGATTTTAGGGCATATATTTGTTTGCTACATAGAGTACTTCTAATACATGGTTTTATTCACTACACTTTGATATAAATTTCTGTTCCTTTGCTAACTTTTCTGAAGTTGAAGTTTAAATAAATACTTCAAATTAAATTGTATTTCAATACATATATGTTTGAAATTTCTTTTTAATCCTTATATTAGCTGCTTGTATCTCACAAGTTTTTGTAATCAAATTTATAATAAATATTTATAAAGCATTTTATATTTTTTGTTTCATTTTACTATTGTTTTGTGTATGTTGGAGTATTTTCTCCTTTTCTCTATATAGTTTTAGTTACTCCTTTGAAAAATATTTGTCATAATATTGTAATCAATAGATATCTGGTGAAATTTCTAAATTACTTCAAATTGCAAAGTTTCTTATATATTAGAGCATATGGTTAGAAATTTCCACTGAATCTTAAAGAAGAATATTTTGTCCATTTTTGCAGGTTTATGTGTTATATAAATTTCAATTATATCTAATTTATTAATTTTGTTGTTTAGATATTTCATATGCATAACAATTGCTTTTGGCCACTGTTGTAACATTATTGAGCAAGAGATTGCAGTAACCCTAGAATTTTTTATTTTTCTTCCTTTAACTTCACAAATATGGACCAAGTCCATTCTTCTTGTGGAATAGTTAATTTTATTTAGTAGAGCACCTTGCTTCAAGCCTTTTTTCCTGATATAAATATAACATGATAATATTTATTTTTATTACTCTTTTCAAATCACATTATTTTCCATCTGCTTCTATTTGATAATTCTGTGCCTTTACATTAAAAGGTACTTTGAATCAAGCTTAAATTATATAAAATTAAATATGTTGTCACATAAAAGAGCAGCAACTTTTCACAAAATACTTACAAGTTTTATAAAATTTATGTAAATCTTACATGCTAAATTTTAAAAAATAATCCTGAGAAAAATTAGAGAAACTTTTAATAAAGGAAAGGATTTATCATATTCAGAATTTGACTACTCAGTGTTATAAAAATTATGAATAAATTCCACATAATCCAGTTTATAAAAGTTACATATAAATACAAGAATTATTTTAAAGATTTATTACAGAATTATTTTAAAAATATCAGTAAAGGATCATTTAATTTGGTCATCTCTCAGGATTCATAGAAAATGTCATTTTAGTCTGGTATTGGAGGAAAAATACTTCCAACATTGTAAGTCATTAACTTTAGAAACATGAAGTAAATAAAATAATATGTAATCTTTCCTACTCTATGCCCATCTCTCTTTGTATCTATTTCTGCTCAGCATCTATACATGCTATAAGTAAATATCTTAGTTTCTTGAATCCAACTTATTTCAAAATAAGGAATTTCGTATCAAGCCAGCATCTGAGGCACTCAGTGTTAGTTTGTTGTGGATCCAGTTCACTTTTATTTCATACCAGTTGCTGACAGAGGCTCTTCTAATTTGATTGTGGATAAGATAGGATAGTATGATCTGGTGGTTTTGCAGTCATATGTTGAATGCATTTGAACATAGAGTATTTATTAGCTTAAGAATTTTTCAATATGCTTAATCAGTAGAGTTGCCCAAGGGGAGTAAGGTATTAATTAAGGTGATGAGTGTAGAATTGTAAACATGTTTTCAATGGAAAAGAAAAATTACAGCATTATCTTCCTACGTTTGTAATCCTATCCCCAGAGACAAATTAATCTTGGCTAAAGCAACTCATAAACACTTCCTTCTTCGTTCTTCTGGAGGCTACTTCAACAGCTCTAAGTTATTTGCTCATATATTTGTTTCTAGAATTATCACCTTAAAATTTTATATAAACTTTCTGTTATATGTAGTTACTTTAGTTAAACCAGTCTCACTAACTCAACTTGCATTATATTTGACAGTTATGTTTGTAATATATAGTTTAATAACTTTTGAAACTATACCTTTAAAGTTCATTACTTATTAACTCAAAAAGTTTCTCATCTCATTTGTTTAGTACATGTTTCTTAATCCTATATCACATTTTATGAGTAACAGTCTAGTATGGTAGTGTTTAAAGATTTGATCTTTTAAAAAATTAAAAATTAAAACATAACTACCACAATATTATTGATATGATTCTTGTGATTAGCCAGATATGAGAATAAGTGGATTGAGAAAATAAAATCAATCTAGTGCAGCGGTGGGGAACCTATGGGACTTGTGTCGCAGCCAGCAGTTGGTTATCACCAACAGCTCTAAAATGTTCACCATCTCTGTTTTCCTGGTGTTCTGGAAGAGGAGCTTCAAAACTTAGTCTTTTCTTGTTTTTATCTCCCCTCCCTTCCCCTCCCTACCCCCTTCCCTCCCCCTTCACTTCCCTTCTGTCTGCTCCCCTGCTCTGCCCTGCCTTCTCCTCCTCTTCCCTCCTCTCCCTTCCCTTCCATTCCCTTCCCTCTCATTCTCCCTATCCATGCTTATTTGTCTCCTCAAGTATACATGAGACACAGAGACAAGACAATAACCTTGAATCGATATACACCACAAGTAAAATGAATCCTTCTCTGCTGTAATAGAACTCATAATGCAATTTTTTTCTCTTAACATGTTTTCCAACATTTCACTTTCACTCAAAATGTAAATACATGATCATCAGATTTACACATGGACTGAAACTGCAAGGAATAGACAATTTTTAGTTGAGTTTTTGCTAATGCATCTCAAGCTGCAGGCAATATTGATAAATTTTGCATTAACATTCACCATAATGGTGTGTAATATGCCAATAAAACTGCAATGAAGTCAGAGAAGCATAAAATTTTTGAAGAGTTGCCCTAATTCAAAACTATGAAGATAAGTAGATTTGATCTTTTTATAGTCTTTAAAAATATAATGTCCATTATTTATTTGTTGTAGTCTCCCTAAGATTACTATGAGACTGAAAAAATGCCTTTGGTATTGAAACAAGTTATAATCCCTTATGTTCATAAGAAAAAATTACTTATTACATTAATCATGTTATTAAATTGGTGGCTAGTGCCCAGGAAGAGTAAATTATGTAGCATAAAGGAATGACATAATGTCATAAACATCATGAATATAGAAAGCTCTTATCCTATTCTATAACCTATTCTTGATTACTTCAATTATAACGATCATAAGACGGAAAGGTTGATATGTTTGGAAAAAGATTTATGGAATTAAACTTATGAATTTGTTTGTGTGACTAACCTTGGAGGTATACATTGCTCAATCCCTGCAGAATAACGTATCCCCTGTGTCCGACACTGTTCCTTAGTCACTACTACTTCAGCCCAGAGGACTACAGCAACTGGAAAATGTATGCAGACACTGAAAATAGTAAATAGTTAAAATTTAGCAAGGAAAAAATGTATTAATTTTAATCTTAGTTTAAAAGTGAACTCTTCATGTCCAAAAAATCTGGTTTGAATGTCATTGATATAAAAATAGAAAGTCATAATTCCTCATTAGTTCAATGAAGCTTATAGAATTTTTGATGGCGAATAAAGCAATAGAAGATTAATGTTTTCTCTGTAAAGATACAATGATTAGACTATGCTGAATCATCATCCGGTAGAATGTATATCAAACTCAAAAGTCATAAAATCAGATGAACAGGAAATTCTCAGAAAGGTTATTGAGGTGGTGTTTTTTTTCCTTATGTGTTGTAAATAAATCTGTATTCCATGCTCTCATTAAGGACAAGCTATTCATTCACTCCTCCCCTCCTATTCAGTGTTAATATTACCAGGTTCTACATGTTCATGAGGCCAAGAGGTACTCTTCTACAGCCACCACATTACAGCTGCAGGCTGGTGTTGATCATACGTGGACTTTTTAAGGAGGGACATTGATGAGGTAGAAAGCATGCCTAAGTTATCAAGACCTAGGAAGATATTTGAAGATAATAAGACAACCAACAGGCATTTTAATATACCCTACTGGAAGCAAAAGAAAAGGTTTTTGTTTCTCTATGATGTTTGAAGTATTTAAGGGCACATCTTTTAATCAATGTGAAAAACTTTATGAACATTAGAGTTTTTCAAGTAAAATAAGCTACTTATTTTTCTGGACATAAGATGTATTCCACCACAACAAGATGATGACCCACCTTTGGGACACTGGAGAAATATTCAATAACTCCCTTATAACTCTTTCTCTTTTTAGTTCTGATTTTCCTTCTTGGATACAGGAATATTTCAGTTTCTGGAGTATGTCACATTCACTTGGCTATCCATCTTTTAATTCACTATCTCCTCTATATAACATAATCTTACCAACACCTTTTTTTCCTTCACTTGATAGATATTTAATTCTTTATAAATCCCAGTTAGAATCAAAACCATGATGGAAATATTTTTCAATCTAGGGTTTGTAAGATTATTTAAAAACTATTTTATAAATAACAGAGTAAAGTATCAAAAAACATTTCCCTGAATCTCCTCGGTGATTAAACCCCAAATCATGATTTCAAATCACAAGTGAGAGATGGACATTCTCACCTTTCTTGAGCATAAAAACCTGAATGCCAAATTTTACCTCCCACACAACTCGAAGGCACTTGCTGTCAGTCACAGGTCTTTAGCATTTGGCATCTTTTCATGGTCACCAGAGCAGCAGTTGTGTTTTCTGTATTCAGAAGTCTTGCTGAATGCATTTCCGTGTACCAGGCAAAAAAGAACACAGGCCACTCTCAAAGGATTTCTCTTTCTTAGGGATCAAGGACTTGTAAAAGGGAAGCCGTTGTTATCAACATTTCCCACAGCCATTTAATCTTCTCAATCAAGTCTAAATTTGACCATTAGTGGGAAAGATTTGTATATGAGGACTATGTGTGCTAAAATGTATATTGTAGTCCAACAGACCTGAGTGTGGCTGGAGATTCTGCATTATTTAAAAAGCTTCAAGCTAGTCACTGGTTCACAGCTCACATTGTATTAAGTAGATTTTAGAAGACAGGGAATATCCTGTGAAGTTGTGTCTTCCTGATACTACGATTAGAGGACTTAAAACAATAAACCATTTACTTCCTGGCACAAAATGCTCAATTTTATATCCTGTATACATGAATAATTTATGTGTCTGATTAAAATATCTTCTCTTTAAATTGTATTTTAGGAATCCTGATATTAAAACTGGGAGAATAGCTATAATATTTAACTATTGGGACTTCTTGTTGATCTAAATATTACTTCCTAGTTTGTATAACTAGTTTGTATAAAGCAATAATGTGAATAAAATTATGGCTACTAGAGCCAAACTTGCTTATTGTAAGGCTTGATCATTTAAGTTTGGGATGTTGTACAGGTTATAGATTTATTTAAAGGGAATAATTATAGTATAATATTATACATTTATATTTATGATGAGGAATAGTACATTATTTTATTAGTGGTAATAAGTACAATCACTCCATAGAGTAATAATACAAATATTACAAAAATAATGCATTTTAAATCATGTCTTTGATATTTCTAAATTTTTCAATGATTCTTATTCTATTATTTTATTCTATTATCTATTATGTGGTGCTGGTTGCTGCTGGGCATGAGTCTCCATGCCCTGTATGGTATGTGGTTACCAGGGAATCTATTCTATGATTCTTATTCTATTCTATTCTAAGAATGATCTTATTCTATTATTTTTCAATGATTCTTATTCTATTACTCTATTATAATATTATTTTAATATTCTTATTCTATTATTTATTATTCTATTATTCTATTATTTCTAATAATAATTCTATTACTAATATTTCTTATTCTTATTCTATTATTCTTATTCTATTATTATTATGTATGCATTTTAGGTGAAATACATACAATTTCCAGATGCTGGGAGAGAAGCATGGATGAGACTCCTTCACAACCTTTACTGACACTTTGGTTTCAAATTTCTAAGCTTGAGTACTACAAAATAATGTTTAGTTGTTTAGAGTCAGTCAAGGTGTGGACATTTAATAACCACAGCCCTAGGAATCAATCTACCAAGTAGGATTTTAAAATTTTAATTTCCATCAACTTCCACCAACTCTACTATACATCAAGATTTATCCTAATACAGGAGTGCAAAGTCCAAGGGCAAAGCTCAAAGTCTTGTCCAGCATGTATGAACTTGTATGTTTGACTCAGAGCTTGAAAAAAACGTGAAAGAAAGAAAGAAGAAAAGAACAAGAAAGAGGATATTTGGAATAGTTTAATTTGGCTACTGAATGAAAACTTGTGCCAACAGTATTAAATAATCAATAAGAGAGATAATGGCTTCTTTTTCTTCTAGAAACAGAAAAGAAATGTCAAGGAAGTTTGCAAGTATATAAATTATAAAGACTATTTAGGTTCTATTAACAAATTAAGTTATTGGTTTAGAAATAAAAATTACATTTAAAATTCTTAAGGAAAACATTGCCATAAGTGTTATTTTGAGAGAATAATTGCAAAATATGTAAATGAATTTACTTAGAACCTGCTTTATTGTTCAATGTGAGACTTTAGTTGTTTGATTTTAAGTAGGTTTTACACACTTAGATAAAGGAAAAACTCAAATTACAGAGTAATGTGGTGGTGCTACTATGGGGAGCAGGAACTCAATTTTGCCCAAACCTCCTAGAGTGGATGCATGATTCTCTAGGTAGCTGCTTGAAAGGACAGGAAACTGAAGTGATTATGTGGCCCGGGTTCTACTGCAAAAGATTAAGCACAAAAATAGGAACTCCATGAACTGAGTTGTACAAAACCAAAGTGGGTACTTCCTTTTGTACAGAAGTTTCTAGAGTGAAAATGAAAGGCTCAAGTTATAAACTTATTCTAAATAGGCACCACCAGTGAACTCATGATTCATAGACCTACATTTTTCTCTCTGAATTGTTTGCTTAACAGACACCTATATTAGAAATGTATGGTATGTACAATTTCACAAGAAAATTATTTTTTCAAAAAAATTTTAAAGGCAATTTTTACATCCTTATTCCTCAGGCTGTATATCAGGGGGTTCAGCATGGGGACAATAATGGTATAAAACACAGAGGACACTTTCCCTTGGTCCATGGACTGGTCTGAGGAAGGCTTCAGGTACATAAATGCAAGAGAACCAAAGAATAAAACAACAGCTGTGATGTGGGAGCTGCAGGTGGTGAAGGCTTTGGACCTGCCACCAGTGGAGCGAATGCGGAGGATGCTGCCTATGATGAAGATGTAGGAGCTGAATATAGTCAGGGTTGGGAGAAAAATATTAAAAGCACTGAAGCCCAAACCTACTATCTCATTTATAAATGTGCTGGAGCAGGAGAGCTCCAGGAGTGGGGAAAGGTGACAGAAGTAGTGGTTTATTATATCAGCCTTGCAGAAATCCACTCTCAGCATGCAGACCATGTGAGCTGTGGCACCAGCCAAGCCCAGGCTGTACACCACAGTGACCATCCAGCAACATACTTGAGGAGACATGGTGACATTGTAAAGCAAGGGGTTACAGATGGCAACATAGCGGTCATAAGCCATTGCAGCCAGCATGTGACACTCTGCAATAGCAAACACAGAGAAGAAGTAGAATTGAGACATACACTCAGGGTAGGAGATGATGCTCTTCTCTTTGACAAAGTTCACCAGCATTTTGGGGGTGATGATGGTAGAATGGCAGAGGTCAATGAAGGACAGACTGCTGAGGAGATAGTACATGGGTGTGTGCAGGTGAGAACTGAGCCCGATCAGGGTGATCATGCCCAGGTTCCCCACCACTGTGAGCATGTAGATTCCCAGGAAGAGAAAGAAGAGGGGCATCTGGAGCGCTGGGTTCTCTGTTAACTCGGAGAGAATGAAGTAAGCCACTGTGGAATGATTTCCTTCCATCCTTTTCTTCTTTTAATGCTACTTAAGAAGAGAAAAAGAAACTGAATTGGTTGTTTTATTGTCTCATGAAACCAGGAAATGTGAAATTCTACTCCCTGTAACCAGGCATCACCTGTAGATGTTAAAGACCTTGGAAGTGAATATTTATAGGACATATCAATAAATGTCTGGTAAAACTATCTTACTTCTGTTCTACTCTGTCAGAATGCTTATTCATAGTAACCTGTCCTTCAACATCCAAATAACTCTTCTGAGAACTTCCTTGTGATCACCTCAATACCAGTACAAAATATTTTTAATAACACATGCATAAATATTTTTAAATATTTTACATATACACACATATGTAAAATAGCCAATACCATATTTTTTTAAAGGTTTTTTGAGACAAGGTCTTGCTTTGTGGTTCAGGCTGGCCCTCAGCTCAGCCTCAAACTCACATCACAGCAATCCTCCTGCCTCTACCTCCCCAGTGCTGGGATTACAGGTGTGAGCCACCATGCCCGGCACTGTGGTATGTGGTGATGGTTGCTGCTGGGCGTGAGTCTCCATGCCCAGTATGGTATGTGGTTACCGGGGAATCAAACCCAGGCCCTTACGCTTGAAGACAGGCTCTGGAACCACTGAGCTAACTCCCTGGCCCCGCCAATACCATATTTAATGGTGAACAACTGAAAGATTTCCTTTGAAATCATGAATAATACAAGATGTCCACTTTCTTCATTTATATTCAACATTATGCTACTGGTTGTCGGTATATAATCAAGCAAAAAGAAAAAAACACTTAGATTAGAAAAAATAGTTAACATATTTTCTATTTCAAAATCATGTCATTGTACATAAAATATCTGAGGAATTTGATTTTTAAAAAGCATTAGAACTCATTTAAAAATTAAATTAATATTGTGGACTATAACATTAACAGAACAACTCAATTGAATTTCTATACACTGCAATAGCCAAAGAATAAGCTCCTTAGGAATTAAGTAAAGAGTAATGAATAATAATGAATGAATAACTTCAATAAATGAAATTTGTCATTGCAATGAAAATTGCAAAACATCTGTTGAATGAAATTAAAGTTCCATATAACAAAAAAGATATATCTCATGACCGTGAAAGAAAAGTTTCAAAAATTTGAGAATTATAGTGTTTTACTAACTGATCCATAAATTCAGTGCAGCCTCATCAAAATTCCAGTTCTATAACAAGATGATGACAAACTGATCAAAACATTCCTACAAAAATATAAGGAACTCAGAATAATCAAAGCAAACCTCAAAAAGAAGAAAAAAAAAAAGATGGGCCAGATATTTAGCTCAGTGGTTACGGTGCCTGCCTAGCAAACACAAGGTCCTGAGTTCCATTCCTGGTAACTACATACCACGATGGCGAATGTTATGACTCATGCACATCATCAATAATACTACACACCACAATGCTGGGCGTGCCTATAATCCCAGCACTTGGGAAGCAGAGGCAGGAAGATTGGTTCAAGGCTAGCCTGGGGTCCAAAGTCAGTCCAAGGCTAACCTGAACTACCAAGTGAGACCCTGTTGAAAAAGTAGAAGAAGGAGGAGAAGGAGAAAAAGAAGAAAGCTAGAGATCTCAAATATTCCCTGAAAATGTATACAAGATGTGTTGTAGGACCAATGCAATATCTAGCAGTCTAACAACATCAGAAAGTAAGAAAAACTAAATATTTCTGATCTTTGATTTAGGGATTTGTTTTTTAAGATAATATCCCTCAAAACAAATGCTGTCATAAAACATGGCAAATTGCACATAAAACTTGAAATTTTGTGCTTTAAAGGAAAGTATCCAAATAATAAACAAGACATTGAAGTGAAAAAATATTTTCTCCAGTATGTCTGAGGAAGAATTTTTAGACTCTACTCATAAAAATGTCTATCACTTAATAGTTACATGAGCATGTAGTGCAATATTTAAAAAATCATGGAATGTAAATGATCATTGTCTTACTTGAGATATTTAAGTAATCATTACTCACTGGATAAGATCTGTACCATCACTGATTATTATGGAAATAAAAATTAAAACCACAATGTGATAACATTTCATGTCCATCAGGAAGATTATGACATGAAAATAGCTAAAAAGAAAGAATGTGAAGAAAATGTGAAAACTATGCATTGCTGAAAGGATTGTAAAATGGTAAAGACTGTTAGGAAATAGTATGGCAGATATTCAAAGCATCAAATATAAGATTAACACAATGCCAAGTATTTTTATTGCTGAATATCCAGGAAAAGGATGGATGGTGTGCATCCCCGCAAAAAACCGGACATGGGTATTTCAAGCAGCGTAACTCACAAAATATCCAAAGAGGAAGCCATCATATGTTCAGATAGTGATGAACAGAAAAAGCAAAATGGAGAGCATTGGTATAAAGGAGCAGTGATCAGCAACAAAAAACAAAGTACTAAAATTTGCCATACCTTGAATGAATCTGAAAATATGCTGTGAAAGCAACTGGACACAAAAAAGTCATAACTTGTTTCACTGCCCTTGTGTGAAGTGTCCAGAGCACACACATTCATAAAATAAGAATATAGTTTGCTGCTACTAGTGGGTGTGAATACTGATAGTTATAGGGCTTTGTATGAGGTGATAAAAAATTCCAAAATTACAACATAGTTATGGTTGTAGCACTCCATGAATCTACTTTAAAAAAGCCCATTGAGTTATAGTCTTGTAAAGATGGGTATTAAGTCAACTATAATTCAGTAAAAATGTGTTATAAATATTAAAACTATAAGAGAATAACATTGATCCTGTGCTGAACAGAAAGTTCTTCAAAATCCTAATTCCCTCTTTTCTGAAATCCTGCTCCATCTCTGTTTTTCTAGGGTATGCCTCTGTCTTTGTGACAAGAATGCTCTTTAAGTTTTTATCCAAGCATTGTGACATTTCTATCACCAAGAAATGAACAAAAAAGATGATACATTGACTCAGATGCTATGAGTGCCTGATAATAACTTAGAGTTTTCTCTCTAGTACATAATCGAGAAACATACAGGCCTCTCAAACTATGACATTTTGAGACAGACACAAAGAAGACACATGCTCAGTTGAAAATGTTTCTACTCCATCTTTTCTTGGAGAAAAAAAAATCATCAAGTAGAAAAGAATTAAAATGAACTAATTATGAAAGACAGATTATTTAAAGAGATGATCGGGAAATACTCCCAGCTGACACAAGAGATGATGTCTGACACTGCATTTCTTCTTCTCTCTAGTCTGCCGTCTCCTGGGGAGGACACACAATCCAAATCTGGGTTGATATTAACCTCCGTGGAAAAGCAGAAAAATATCTCTACAGTAAGAAAGAATATTAGCTCCCATATTTCTATGACTTGAATCTCTCCCCTATATATTTTAACTCCTTACATTGGTGAGTTGTTTCTTTTTGCTGTGCTCCTGTCCCCTCACCAGACTGTGCCCTAGGAGTCTCCATCCCAGAAACTCTGTTCAGTGTCATTCAAGCTCTGGTAGCACCCGAGGCCTCTGATTACCTCATGCTGTCTTCTCCCTGTGGAGTCTGACTTGGACAGAGGCTCTTTATTCTTTCCTCCCTTGTCCTCTCCTGAGCCACTTGTGTCTAAACTCCTTTGGCCTCCACAAAGGTTTCCCAGGTGACATGACCATGTCAGTTATCTGAGTCTTCCTTTGTCACATCTTTCTTTGAGAGGAGTGAATAATAAGCAGAGTGACCAAATATTTTAAGAAAAGACAAGTTTCATTTGTGTGCTCGTTTAATAGTATTATTGAGGTAGAATTTGGGTTTTGCATCAAATAAATGTAGATATTTAAAGTACACGATTCAGTCAGTGTGGACATCAACAGAGACTCAAGATGCCACCGTCACCATCACCGAGGAATCAACTTCTGTATCACCTGCCAAGTGTCCTTGTCAATCTCTGTGCTTTCTGTTTATTTGCTTTTGCTTTTCTGTCTCTGTTGGTAGGAGGATGGATATCTAATGAGAAATCTTAAATTTTGATGAGCATACTACATTTTGGAGAGAAACTTAAAGATAAATTGACAAAGACTCAACGTACTCAAATAAAACCTTCACTCTGCCAGGGATGCAAGAGAAGAATAAGAGGTTCTCATTATAATTCTGTACATTTAGAACACAAGAGATAAAAGGGAATCTCTGCTCATTAGCAGTGTGGCTCAGAGGGAGGAAGGCAGTCAGATGAACAACCTTACACATCTCTTCTTATATTTGAGAGAGACTGCAGCAGAAGAGTTGAAAATTTTAAAAGTCATGGGCTGGGGGCCGGGGAGTTAGCTCAGTGGTTCCGGCGCCTGTCTTTCAAGCGCAAGGACCCGGGTTCGATTCCCCGGTAACCACATAACAATACTGGGCGTGGAGACTCACGCCCAGCAGCAACCGGTACCACATACCACAGTGCCGGGCGTGGTGGCTCACGCCTGTAATCCCAGCACTCGGGAGGCAGAGGCAGGAGGATTGCTGTGATGTGAGTTTGAGGCTGAGCTCAGCGCCAGCCTGAACCACAAAGTGAGACCCTGTCTCAAAAAACCTAAAAAAAAAAAAAAAAAAAAAAAAAGTCATGGGCTGGGATTCAGTCATACCTTTCCTTCCTCCCAGAGAGTTCAGTGTTGCACACAGCCTAAAAATATCCTGAGTCACTAATCCCATTCTCCGATGAAACTGGTGCCTGAAACCACCTGGCTCCTGCCAAGGTGAAGGGCAACCTGGATTTTATGAGATGCCCACAGCGAATAAGAGCCTGATTAGGAGCAGCAATGATGTCCCTCTAGACTCTGATCTCACAAGAATCCACTCTGGGGAGAACAATCCACTAAAATTTGCCCTTTCCCCCCTTGGTTCTAAGTGTTTATTGCTCTCATGTAGAGTGACTCATTCCTCTTGTTAGATTATGGATTAAAAGGAAGAGGGTAAGATATACCATTTCATGTGTAGTGAGTACAGTGCTGAGACATTTAAAACTCCAAACTTTGAGAAAATTTCTAAGATGAGCACTAAAGGAACTGTATAAAGTGCCTCCTCACAAAAGAATAAAAAACAGAAAATCAGAAAATAACATCTGTATTATTTGGACACTTTTAATTTTCCCACATAGTTGCATTCACATAATGTTACATGTTCACAAAATAGCATATTTTACATTTTAGCATGGTTCTTGATAAAAGCACCTTTCCTTCACTTCCCAAACATAAATATTCTAGACACTGCCAAGGATGTATGATGAGAGCCTAGCAAGACCACAGAGAGGCGATGTGGACTGCTTTTCTTCTAATAATAAACAAGATATCAAAGAACAATGAAAAGACACATAAGAATTATATTTATATTAAACTATTTGAGAGTAAAAGTATTAATAGTTTCACTCCGTACTTATTAAATGTTAGTTATATAACTTTGAGATGCTAATTGCAATAAATCTTTTACCTTAGGTTTAATTTGAAACATTTTAAGATATTTTTTACATGTTGAGTTTTAGTGTATATCTTAAAGGTGTTTTTTGTAAATTGCTGAAGACTGTTCCAGAAGTTTCAAAGGATAAAAATTTATCATAATTCATAAATCCCATAAAAATATTACTTATTAATAATGATCCAACATCAGGTACAATTTTGGGGTTGTTTTGAAGATATTCTACCTGCAAGTATTTGATAATAGTAAACAGTGTCAGATAATATAAGAATATTATAGTATTTTAGTCAGTTTTCCAATTCATGAGAAAAATACCTGAAATTGACTCTTAACAGAGAGGGTATGTTTTGTTCCACAGTTTTAGAACTCAGACAGTGATTGGCTACCTCCAAAGAAAAGTACCTGACAGGAAGGGTTGATGAATGAAAGCTGGTAAACCCATATAGCCAGGAAAGAGAGAGAGAGAGAGAGAGAGCCAGAAAGCCAGAGAAAAAGACAGGAAGTGGCCCAGGACACATAAAGCATTCCTACCAATTGATCTCCTCCACAGAGGCCCCACTTCCACCAGGCAATGTTCTTTCATTAAAATTGATTATATAGGTACATTTTATACATTCATTATGATCATTGATAATTTGTACACATACAGGACACATTTTAGTTCTCATTTTTTTCCATTCCCCTGCTCTTCCTATAACCCCCACCTCTTATACACATAAATTTTGTTTATTCTTTTTACATCAAATGTTTCTCTTTCTCTTCTTTACTTTTGCCTACCTTCCCTTCCCCTTTTCCTTTCAAACATTTTCTTCCTATGTCACATTACCTATCATACATTTTGGAATTCCTTTACACTTTCAGCCTATCATACTGGAGAAGAGATATGGTATTTGCACATCTGTGTCCTTTTTATTTCACTTATGAGTATGTCTTCAAAGTACATCCATTTGCATATAAATGACTCACGTTTATCATTTTTTGGGCTGAGTAATACTCCATTTTATAAAAATACCACATCTTCTTTATTTGCTCTCCCATTGATGGGCAATTGGGTTGTTTCTAAGATTTAGATACAGCAAATTGAGCTTCTATAAACATGGGTGCACATATATTGCTGCTATATGGTCCTTTAATTCTTTTATATATGTATTTAACAGGAGGATAGCAGGGTCAAAAGGAAATTCTGATCTTAGCTTCTTCAAGGATCTCCACACTGATCTCCATTGTGATTTCACTAGTCTACATTCCTACCAATAATGAAAGATTCTTTTCTCCTCATATCCCTGCCAGCATTTGTGGTTGTTTGATTTCATGATAGCCATTCTTTCTGGAGTGAAATGTGATCTCAGTGTTGCTTTCTCTGTGTTTCTTTAATGACCAGAGATGTTGAACATTTCTTCATATGTTCCTTAGCTGCCTTTACTTCTTCATTTGAAAAATGTCTGTTCATTTCAGATGTCCATTTTTGAAGTGGGTCTTTAAACTGTGGAGGTGGGCTGACTTTTTAACATTTTTTAAATACTCTAGATAACAGTCAATTGTCTGAGAAACAGCGAGTAAAATATTTTTCCCATTTTGCAGGCAGTGTTCTTTGAGTGAAAATTAAATGCGGCTCCTTCCATATCATTCTGGCTGATGGCAAAGTGGAAATGAGAGACAAATCTGGAAGCATACTTTGAGAATTTTTACGGAAGCTATACGTTTCAAAAGAGTGCATTAAGAAGTTTACTGCTGTGATGAGCCATAAGACCACCCCAAATCATCTTGGGGGGTGTGTGTGTATGCATGTGCATTTGTGTATGTGGCCTACTTTGGACATCTACTCTCCAGGTAATCTAGCACTAGATGTAATCTCATAATTTGGCAAAATACATGATTGCTTGAATTTTTCCTCACCAAACCCCAGAAATCATGAAATTTTACAGAAGCAAAATTTTCTTTTTTTCAGATATGATGGTTTTACTTGGTTGTCAACCTTAATCAAGTAATAGATGTCTACCAGCATTTTTGGATTATCAGAGGTTAATCTCATCAATGGATTACTCACTAGTAAGGACATCACTAAATGGTCCTTCAGGAGTTTCCTGGAATAAGAAGTCAGAACAGGTAAAACCTCGAGGCTGTGCCTTTGCTCCTGTTTTCCCTTACCTCTGCTTCCTGAGTGCCCTTAGGTGAGCAATGTCCACAACCACTCCCTTTGCCTTCTACAATGGAACCAGTAAAATATGGACTAAATCTCTGCATCCATGAAGCATGATAAATGTTTCTTCCTCTGGGCTTACTTTCTAAGCATTATGAGCATGGCAACAAAAGCTGACTAATACAATGGAAAGTTTCTGTTGTCAAAGAACTTTTTTAAAGCAATTTTCACATCTTTATTTCTCAGACTGTATATTATGGGATTCATCATAGGAACAATAATAGTGTAAAACACAGAGGACACTTTCCCGTGGTCCACAGAGTTAACTGATGAGGGCTGCAGGTACATGAAGGCAAGAGAACCGAAGAACATAGCAACTGCTGAGATATGAGAACTACAAGTGCTGAAGGCTTTGGACCTGCCCTCAGTAGAACGAATGCGGAGGATGCTGCCTATGATGAAGATGTAGGAGCTGAGTATAATCAGGGTTGGGAGAAAAATATTAAATGCACTCAAGCATAAAACTACTACCTCATTAATAAAAGTACTAGAGCAGGAGAGTTCTAATAATGGTAAAAGATCGCAGAAGTAGTGGTTTATTACATCAGCTTTGCAGAAAAGCACCCTCAACATGCAGACTGTGTGAGCTGTGGCACCAACCAAGCCCATGCCAAACACCCCAGCAACCATCCAGCAACACACTTGAGGAGACATGGTGACATTGTAAAGCAAGGGGTGACAGATGGCAACATAGCGGTCATAAGCCATTGCCGCCAGCATGTGACACTCAGAAATAACAAAAACCAGGAAGAAGTAGAGTTGAGTCATACACTCAGGATAGGAGATGATGTTCTTTTCTGTTACAAAGTTCGTCAGCATTTTCGGGGTAATGACAGTGGAATAAGACAGGTCAATGAAAGACAGACTGCTGAGGAGATAGTACATGGGTGTGTGCAGGTGAGAACTGAGCCTGATCAGGGTGATCATGCCCAGGTTCCCCACCACTGTGAGCACGTAGATTCCCAGGAAGAGGAGGAAGAGGGGCAGCTGGAGCACTGGGTTCTCTGTTAACCCAGCGAGGATGAAGTCAGTCACTATGGAATGATTTCTTTCTCCCATTTCTTTCTAGTAATTCCATAACATAAGGGAAGAAAAAAGTTGAGACAGTTATTTTTTGTTTCATAGCACAATGATCCACTAAATATAGTTCTATGTTTTTTTATCCCTGTATCTTCAGTTTTCAACCACCTTCTCATCTAGATCAAATCTCAAATATCTTAAGATCAAAGAAATATCAGACAGGCATGCAAATAAATAGCAGATCAAACTATATAAACTGAACAAAAAAGTCAAGAGTTGATACTTTCTTATTTTTAAAAGCACATAACTTTGTATAGAAAATATAAGTAATGTATAAAAAAGAACTATATAAGTGAAGTAAGAAGTTAAGATGGTGAAATACAAGATCAACAGAAAAATATATATTTTATTTCTATTCACTATAAGTGTGCAATTAAACTGTATTTGCAATAATATCCAAAAAAGAAGAAAATGTTTTGGAGTTAATTAAGGAAAATAAATGTATGGAACGGGACACATAAAGTACTATTGAATGGAGTTAAACTTCTTTATAAATGAATAAATATACATGCCCATGAATTAAGAACTATAGCACTGAGAACATTTTACTTCAGAAGTTGGTCTACAAATTCAGTGCAATGTTAACAAAATCTCAGTTGTGATTTATGAAGAAAATGATCGCTTAATCACAAAATCATATGAAAATATCAGGAATCCAGAGTAGGCCTAGCAAATCTGAAAGAGAAGGATGGAGTTGGAGTTTTCATATTTCCCTTTTCAAAAATATGCTACAAAGTTAGAGAGACCAAGATGGTATAGTAAAGGAAAGCAATGACAAAGTATAAACTCAGATATATCATAAGCCGAAATGTTATAATTCAATTTGGAATGAATACTTCTATTTCAACAAATGCTGCCAGAATATTTAAAAGAGTATAGGTGAAAGACTTAGTTGGACCTCTTTTTCAGATCATCCACCATAATTTACTCAAAATAGAGCACAGAACTAAAGATAAATGCCATGTTCTAAGGACGTCATGTAACTCTATATTTTGGAAAGATTTTTAGAAAATATGTCAAAAGCTGAAAATGTCTTAGGAAACTGAACATACAAGGTGAAAAATTTTGTGCTGTAAAGAACATGATATAGAAGTTAAAAAACATAGAAAAATGATTTCAAATGCTGTATTCAAGGAGTAATTTATAACTATAACTCAACAATTTTAACACTCATACAATTTAGAGTTTAAAGGGACAAATAGCCAAATTTTTAAATGTTCAAAGGACCTGAATAAACATTTTTGGTATTTACAATACCTGAGTGACTTGTACATACATGACAATATTTATAGCAACATTATTAAAGAAATTCAAATCAAAACCACAGTAAGACAAATTTCATATATTTCAGGAAAATTATTATTAAAAGACAAATGAAAAGAGTGTTGATAAGAATGTGAAAAAATTGTAACTAATATATGTTTGTATTAGTACGATATATATATATATATATATATATATATTAGTATGGTAAAATCATACAAACTTAGAAAACAGTTATTAAAACTATGAAATATGGCACATGGCATTCACATGTGGTTCTGCAATTTTATTGCTAGATAACTAAAAGAATAGAAGACATACCAAAGTTTGTACATGTGTATTCAGAGCAACATTACTTATGATAGCCAGAGAGAAATCCAAAGAATAACCATCCAGAGGTGAATGGATGATCAAAGTGTGGAGTCTCAACATAAACTAGCAGGATTCAACAATAGAAAGGAATAAAGTACTGAGATCTGCCACACCTTGAATGAGCCTAAAACATGAGGTGAGGAGAACCACACACAAAAGCAAATGTTGAGTCCAGTGATGATGCGTATTCATAATGTACCAATAAATATTTGAATTTCAAAAAAGCTATCCTTTGTCAGATTCCACTCATTAAATTCAGAATAGGCAGATGCATAGAACCAGAAAGCAAACTGATGTCTGCCAGTCACTGTGGAAAGGAGGTATTGGATAGGACTGCTGAGAGTCTCAAAGCCCTTCTTGGGTTGGTGTTGGAAATACTCTACAATTTGAACACAATTACGATTGTGCAACTCTATACACATAGGTCAAAAAATACTTGAAAAAGGTCAGTTATATGTGAGTTACAATTAAGTAAAAATATGCTATAAAAGTTAAAGAAAATAGTAACAACAACACACTGTCCACACAGAACATTTCATGAAAACATATTAACTGACTTACAATTGGAAGCTTTGTTTAGCTAGGTTTTGCCAGATGTTTCTCCATATTTACTACAGATATGCTCATCATGTTTCCCTCCAAGAAATGTGGTATCCGTACACGCACACACACCGTCCCACTTATTGCTTGTCTCAGTGCAGTTTGCCCCATTGTTGGAACTCCGACAGCACATGTGGGGCTCTCCATCTCTGACCAGCTCCCATGAAGTCTGAATTTGACATCTGTCCTTCCCACCCACAGCTTCCTGTTCAGGTTTTGAAACTCCACCTGGGTGTTTGAAGGACTGTGAGTTTCTCAGATCACTTGCTCTGTGTCTGTTGTCTGAGTTTCTTTGATTAGATCCATCTTAGAGATGAGTGAATCATGGGGAAAATGTCAAAACTTTCAATGGGACTAAAGGTTTTGGTTATTCCTTTGCTCATTTCTTAAAAGTTTTGCTAAGATCAAATGTAGTGTCTGAGTAAAAAAAATAAACCCTGAACATATTTAAGGTGCACTCTTTGGTAAGTTTGGATGTATGCAAACACTGGTGATACCACCTCCACCATCAAGGTAATCAGTGTAAGTATCACATCCCACGTTGTCTTTGGGTCTCTCAATACTTAGGAAAAGATCTATCAGTTAGAATTTTGAAGTATATGATGCCACATTGTTAACTATAGGTAAGTGCTATTCTGCCTTGCACAGAATATCTTTAAAACTTGCTCATCTAATAGAGATGAAAAATTTAGACCCATGATGAAACTCCTCCCTGTTTACCCACAACTCTCAGGCCCTGAAAACTAGTATTCTGTTCTCTGCTCCTATGAAATCACATGTTACAGATGCCTCACATAAGCAGAACAACGTAACATTATTCTTTTG
>PVIR01024533.1:0-25811 GCA_004026965.1 Petromus typicus | reverse complement strand
TAAATTTCACTGAGATGCATGAATAGATTTTAGCATTTGCAAATCTCCTCATCTTGTACACACAGATAAGTATTGATTGTATTATCTAAAGGAAAAAGTTACAGAGATACCTTCATAGATTAAAAGGAGAGCCTGAGTCTAAAAGCTTGTTAATGGAAGAACGATTGTGACACAGATGGGGACCAATATTGGGACAAAGGGCAAACCAATTCCTGGGCCCTTGATCTATTACTCTTCAAAACATTGATTTATGTTTTCTTCTGTAACAGTCAGGAAGTTAAATATATTTTTGTTAAAAACCATTACTTCTCTCCTGGGCTACCAAATCTTCCATAAATGAGTAAAAGTAAAATACGTGTGCCTTATATCTTGTAAGACTTTGGGTCAAATTTTTCTCAGCTTTGAACAGAGACATGTGAGACATTCAGGCAGCATCAAACCATAGCCGTGAATTTACCTAGACTCGCACCACACTTCAGCACTAGTCACACCGATGACCAGAAGACTCCACTGCCTTACACTCATCACGATTCCTGCCACGGATGCTGCCTTATCCTTTCAATTAAAGCTTCTCTTGTGCGTTTTAATTTATATTATCAATAGAACAAAGACTCATGCTATCTGGCCCTCTGCTCAGCCTCAAACTCACATCACAATCCTCCTGCCTCTGCCTCCCGAGTGCTGGGACTACAGGCGTGAGCCACCACGCCCGGCACTGTGGTATGTGGTACTGGTTGCTGCTGGGTGTGGGTCTCCACACCCAGTATTGTTATGTGGTTACCCGGGAATCGAACCGGGTCCTTGCGCTTGCGAGACAGGCACCGGAACCACTGAGCTAACTCCCTGGCCCTCAAATTATTTTTTCTAGATTGAAGGTACAAAGATTTTAGTTAATTTTCATATCCTAAACAAGGACCTTTTGTTCAGGGCTTAAACAACAAAAACATAAATTGTAGAATCAATAAAGAAACAACGTATGTGATCAACTAATATGTAGGTCTAGGATAGATTCGAAGTGAACTGACAGCACATTTCTAAATATCTTTACCCCAAATTCCTTTTAGATTAAAGCACAGTTTAGTCCCCGAGGAACAGATGAAAGATACTTGATGTATCAATGTATTTAGTGTTATAGTTTGACAAATCTCTTCCTGCTTTAAAATTCTAACAATTTTGAGAAAAATAATTAAAAATAAACTAGGAAACTAATATTAAAGTGAAGAGAGTGAAGTCAATAGAATATGACACTCAGGGATATTTGCCCTCAGATAAACAAACTTTTAGATACCTCAAGTCGATTTCAGCGATCAGCTGCTCAAAAACACTCCTGTGTCCACAGGTGAGTTCCTTTGAGCAGACTCTGCACTTAGGATCTAAACAAAGCTGAACAGTGAACACTTTCTGTATTAGCATTTCAATACTAATAAAGTGGATAACTAATATCCTCCCCTGTGTTTAGGGAGATAATCCTACTTGTTAGAAGGCCCACTCGTTTTTTTTTTTTTTTTTCTATTAATATAAGTTTGCAGTCTATAAAGTTTACATTCATCTTGGGGAGCGGTTACATGTATATAACACAGTTTCTTTCTTTTTTAAAATCTTCTTCCTCTTTCCCCCACCTCCTTCCATCTTTGTCTAAATCCATTTTTTCTTTTCATATTCTTGTTGATATCACTAATTTTAGCTCATCTCCCCAAGATACAGTGCCATAAAGCCACACAAAAATGACGTTCTACAAAGGTACACCAGCACCATAAATCACCAAAAGTAGAATAAAAACTTAAGTGCTTCTTTACCCAGTTTAGGTGTAAACAGAAGAATTGGTGAAACCATTGTTTGCAGATTCAGTACTGATGTGTTTGAGGTGTTTTACATATGGATTCTTCATAGTTTAACTCTTCATACCAAAATATTTGATTCATAGTTTTTAATGAAATAGCAAAATTAATTATTAAAACATGAGAACATAAATTAGTAGCTATTATTGTAGACATTTTAAAAGTAAGTTCAAAGACATTAACAAAATAGTCGCTTCTTGAAAATATATTCACAAGTAAACATAAACAATTATCATAAAGGATTAGAATAGTAGTAAAAATCCATCTGTGGATAAGTAATTACAATTGTAAAACAAATATCTATAATATCCCCTCTCTTTACCATCATATTTAATTAGTTAACATGATTATTTTAGTTCACTTTGCTTGAATAAGGAGAAGAGTTTTTTTCATATTTTAGTATTTTAAAATTATTAGAATTGTAGTTTAAATTTGGAAAAATGAAGTTATAAAAGTCAATCACACAAATTGAAATTTTAAATTCATTTATATTTAAAAATCATGTATCTATTTATTAAGAAAATGACTGATCCAGAATATAGCAGAAAGAATAAATAAAAGTAAAATTTTTATGAGGGAACTATAAATAAAATTAAACATTTGAAAAGATAAATTCATGAAAAATATATGAGCTTTTGCCTTTAAAGAGATGGAAGACATTTTAATCTACTCCTTTATGTGTCTGATATTAGGAAATTTTGTAATAGAGAACGAAAGAAGATTATTCTTATAATTTAAAGTTTGACTGAAATTAACAAAAGTTATATAAGATTTTATTTGAAAAAAAGAATTCCAAATTTAAAATTACTAATTTAGTTCGAAAGCCTCACATCCTATTATAGAAAGCTGAAGACAATACTTTTCCTCTTGATAAATATTGTTATATACCTAAAACGAGTGTTTTATCTTCCCGTTAAGCGTGTACTCTCTCCTTCTCCTGGGTAGTCCTCAGCTTTATGAAAGCATACTTTGTTGCCAAACTCCCAACATTTTAAACTGTTCTGCTGGGCTCTTTGCTACTGATCTTCAAAATAAATCTGACTAAAAGCTCCAAGTTGTAGCCCTGCTATTATTTCAACATTCAACTACGTTGAAATTTCTCCTGCCAGATTAATTAGTTCATTGCTTTTAATTTTAGTCTAACCTAAAGAATAGGAACATCAGCAAAATATGGACAAATTTTCTGTTAGAACACAACACACATGGTCTAGAATTCAACAGCAAGGTAACCGTTTTCCAAACTGAAACCACCTGAGCCTGGTCTTTACTGGCTGCCTCAGAGTTCTTGTCTTCCGAGCGCTCCTCAGAGTTTCCTGTCAAGTAGTTCTTAAGATAATTCAGGCTTTCCTCTTCAGCTGGTGTCTCCACAGCTTTCCAATCTCTCCCAACATGCCTTTTTTTAAAGGGCCTTAACCTATGTGTTTAGGTACAGGCATGTCAAAGGCCACTCTCTTTGTACCAAAATTTGATTGAGTTCTTTTTTCCTTGCTGAGACAAAATATCAAATACCTACAGTTAAAAGAGGATAAGTCTATTTTGACTCGCAGTCGAGCCTCAGTCCATAGTAAACTGGCTCCAAGGCAGATTATTGGCCTGGCTGTGGGATAGTCAGAAGAGAAACAGTTCCCAGCAAAGCAAGGAAGAAGGCAGGAAGAACAGTCAAGTATCATCATCAGCAGCAAGGCAGACGATCCCTTAGGGATGTAGGTGAGAGCTTTTATAAAATCCATCTGGAGCATGGAAACAAGCAGGGGATCAGCTGGAGCAGAGGTGAATTGTAAGAATCCACTAAAGAAACCATTTTGGTTTGCAAGATGGAAGAAAGAGAAGATATACACGAAACAAAAATTATCTAGCTGTACTATTTCTTATATGTGAAAATAATGACCTTTTTATTTTTTCTAGGAACAAACATAGAATTTCATTTCTCAGTCAAATTCTATGAAAATATATCTTTCATATTACAAAGAAAATAAATCTGGTGTAATTGTGTATTCATTGTATGTGACTAAGAGTGATTTTTCCTCAAATATTTTTATCAAAATACAGTTGAAGACTAAAATCCCATGTTGGCATGGACCTCTGTCACTGGAAATGCTTTTGTTCATTTTCAATAAGAAATCTACTCTGAAGGTGGCTAATTATAAGCTTCAATATGCACCTGGGTAAAAATTAATTGTTTTGCAGCTTTAAAATAAGTGCTTTTAAAATTATTATAATGTAGAAACTGCATAATTGCTTTTAATTGCACTTACAAAGCAACACTTAGTATAATCACCTCTAATATCTAGAAATAAGCAGTTTTATTTTCTATGAAATAAAAATAGAGGAAATTATCTTAAATTCATAGATATATTTGCGTTTTCTGAGCATACGCTTTATAGATAATGTATCAATATTGAGTCAAAGTGTAATAAATGGTAGTTATGCAAAATTGAAGTAAAATATCTTGAAAATAAGTGTAATTGTGGGAAGGTGATAGGTTAATGTGTAGACAGAGTTAGAAATTTTAGAACTGTCTTAAATATTGAATGTAACACTTTTATAGAGATAAAAACTTTAAAATGTATATTTTTTAATGAAAGTATGTTCTCTGAAATGTTCCATTCAAGAAGTGATGTTAGGGCAAAGATGCAACTCAGTGGCTCCACACTTTCCTAGTAAGCCCAAGAGTCTAAGTTCACTTCCTGGTTTAAAAAAAGATCAAACAAGTAAACAAACAAACAAACAAAAACACCAATTAGAACTGGTGTTGCAAAAAAAGAAAAAGAATTGATATTGCTTAAGATTAAAGAGTGTGAGTTGTGTGTGTGTGTATTTCTGTGTAACCATCTCATGCTAACCGATTGTGCCACTGGATCTCCTGTGTGTGTATCTCCTTTCATGTCCCAAATGACATTTTTCCACAAAACTTATGCTAAAAAGTAAGACAGCTAACGGACCTACTTTTAATCCAACTCAACCAATGATATTTTTAAAAATGCAAACAAATGAATGATTGATATGATACACATTTAGATCGGTAGAGACAGATAATTAGACTAAGTGTTACCTAACAACATGTTTCATCTTTGTTGACTATATAGCAAGCCACTCAGGTTAGAAATAGTAAAAGTGAATCGAATTATCAAATCTCATTCTGAAGCTATACTTTAAGTTATGGGGTGGGTCTAAGAGAAGAATAGCCCTAAGCAGTTGGCTTGGGTGGACTCATCCAAGTACATACTACAAGTAGCAGTTAAATGGAGAATAGAAGAAAAAGTGAGCATAGATGGAATGGGCTGTGATAATGTGAGTCTGTATGACCATTTGGTGACTGATTCTTTGAGGTTTTTCAATCAATATTTTCCTCCCCTATTTTGTAAATTTTTTGTGAAATGAAGATGTGGTATTTGAAAAGCAGTATTTCTCTGAAAACAGTTTTATTTAATGAAAGTATTGTGCCAAACAATTATTCTAAACATTATTGGAGATTTGATTAAATGAAGTATGCTATTTCTTTAAATGTTACATCTAATCAAATTCTATCACTCATTTTGATAGCGGTTTATCACATTTCTTAGAGATTTACATTAAATCTATATATCATTTTCATAGTATGACTGCTTTAATAATATTAATCCTGCCAATGCAAGGAAAGGTAATCTATTTATATGTCTGATGCCCTTTCCAGTCTACAGTGTGACAGTTTTTATTGTAGAAGTCTTGCATAAGGTTGGTTGTTTAATTCCCAGTCATGCATTTTTTAAGCTATTGTAAGTGAGAATAATTCTGATTCTTTCATTTTGTTTGGATTTACTATTTGAAATATTTGGATTGATTTTGTATTTTGCCATTTTGTTGAATTCATTAGTTTTAAATATCTTCTGTTGAATGGCTTTGGACCATCATATAAAGGATTGTGTCATTTGCAAATAAAGATAATATAATTCCATGCTACGTATTTGAATAGCTTCTGGATTTTTTTCCTCTTACTTCATATGCTAAACACTCAAGTACTGGCCTGAACAGGAGTGGACACCCTTGTGTTGCACCTGACTTAGAGAAAGTTTTCATTGTGTTCCATTTAGAATGACATTGGCAATGATTTTCTTGTAAATGAATTTTATCACTATATGGTAAGACCTTTCATTACTCTGCTTAAGCCTTTGATCATGAATATGTGTTGAATTTTATTAAAATTTTTCTGTACCCATTAGAAGGTCATTTTAAAAAGTAATTGCTTGTAATTATATGGTAAAGTGTTTAGTTTTTCACCTGTACTGAACCATCCTTATAGAATGTGATGAAGGTGATTTGTTATGATGTATGATCTTTTTAAATAGGCTTGTGCATTCTGCTTGCTCATATTATGTTGAAGATATTTGCATCTGAATTTATCTAAATTCTTCAGAGATGTTAAGCTATAATTTTTACTTTTGGTTGAGACCTCGTCTGCTTTGGATACCAAACTTGGGCCAGACTTTGAGAATGAGTTTTATAGTCTCCCTTTATAATTTCATGGAAGAGTGTTAGGAATATTTGCCTTAGCCATTCTCTGAAGGTCTGCTGAGATTTTTGAATCTTTTATTTTTTTGTGGATAAGTTTTCATGCTACATGAATTTTATTGTTTATTATTGGTCAGATCAGAATTATTAGATCATATTTATTCAGATTTGATGATTTAAATATCTAAGGAAGTTCTCCATTAGTTCTATATTCTCCAGCTGATTGCATTACAAATTTTCAAAGCATTTCTGAAACCTCTGTACTGTGGCAATGACTTATTTTCTTTTCTTTTTTATTTTTTTTAGGTTTTTTGAGACAGGGTCTTGCTATGTGGTTCAGGCTGGCCTTGAGCTCAGCCTCAAACTCACATCACAATCCTCCTGCCTCTGCCTCCCGAGTGCTGGGATTACAGGTGTAAGCCACCACGCCCGGCACTGTGGTATGTGGTACTGGTTGCTGCTGGGTGTGGGTCTCCATACCCAGTATTGTTATGTGGTTACCGGGGAATCGAACCCGGGTCCTTGCGCTTGCAAGCCAGGCGCCAGAACCACTGAGCTAACTCCCCAGCCCTGTGGCAATGACTTATAATTTCACTTTTTAACATGTCTAATTATATTGATATATTTGCTCTTATTTTGAAAATTGTGGCTAAGAGTTTACTAACATTGTTTATTCCTTCAGTTATCAACTTTTTGATTCCTTGATCCTTTGTATTATTTATCTCATCTCCACTAATTTCTATTCTGAATTGAAATATTTCTTTTTTTTCTACATGATTTAGATTTGGATTTAACTCACTTGTCTTTCTAGGCAAGTGAGATCATCAATAGTTGATTTGCTCGGCCTTGAATTTAACTCAGTGGATCTGACACCTGACTTACAAGTGCAAGGAGCCAGGTTTGATCCCCTGTAACCACATACAGCATGCTGGGTGTGGAGATACCACAGTGCCAGGCATGGTGGTTCACATATGTCAACCCAGCACTTGGGAGGCAGAGGAAGGAGAATTGCTGTGAGTTGAAGGCTGAGCTCAGGGACAACCTGAACTACAAAAGTGAGAACTTGTCTCAAAAAAAGAAAAAAGTTTATTAGTTTGTAATCATTATATTTTTACAGTGTTAGTATTCACACCTGTAAACTTCTCCCTAAAAATGTATTTATTGAAAACCATAGATTTTGATATATGATAAAGTCACTGTTATTTGAATCTAGAAACTTCATAATTTCTTTGGTGAGTCCTTGTTTATTTAAGACTGTATTATTTAATCTCCATGTGTTTGTTTAGTTGCTGTGGTTCATTTTGCTGTTGATTTGGAGTTCATTCTTTATAGTCTGTTAGTCTGTTGGAGACTGATTTAATTATTTTGTATTTATTTAAGCATATTTGGTGACCTAAGGGGTGATACATTTTGGAGAAAGTTTCATGTGCTACTGAGAAAAATGTATATTGTGCGGTTGATGGAAGAAATCTCCTGTTGATATATGTTAAGTCCACTTATTCTGTGGTGTCATTCAACTCTTTTTTGTTTTTTGTTTTTTTTTGTCTTTTTGTTTTTTGTTTTTTTTTTTCTGGTCAACCTGTCAATTTGTGAGAGTACAAAAATGAAGCCACCATTATAGGTGACTGGTTTTTATTCAGTATATTCGCTTCATGAAATAAGATGCACCAGCATTTGGTGTATACTTATATTTAAAATTGTTATTTCTTTGAATTATTCCCTTCACTAGTATGTAATGGTGAATGTCATGCTTTTGATATAAAGGCCAATTTAAAAGTAGTTTCTTGTGGCTCCTATAGTCTAGCATACCGTTTTTTACCCTTTCACCTCATTTTGCATGTTTTTTTTTTTTTGAATGAGATGCATCTTTGTGCGAAATGTGTGGTTGAGTTTTGTTTAGGAAGTCTATCATTTTATGCGTTTTGTTTTGAGGAGATACTTTAGAATTATTACTGAAGAGCGTCTAATGAATCGTGTCATAACGTTATTCTTCTATTGCACTTTTCTTTCTTAAAATGTCCTCACAGTTACGTATACTCATTCATGTGTGCTTTTTAATGACATAAGCCTTCTTCTCTCACTAAGTGGTTTTTGAGTAATTTCTATAATGTTGATCTGTTGGTCAGGACTTTTCTTTAGGTATTCTTTATCATGAAAATCTATTTCATCGTGAATTTTCAAAGATAATTTTGCAAGATGGGTAGATCTAGATTGAAAATTATTCTTTTTCTTTTTAGAAAACCTCACTCCAAACTGTCTTTTTCTAAATGTTGAGAAATCTGCTGTTATTCTGATAATCTCTTCATTTTGATGTTTTTCTCTAACAGTTTTTAGGATAAGCATTTTGTCATGAATTTTGGGGGACTTTGAATATGACGTGATGGAGAAGTTCTTTATAGTTCTGGCTATTTTTTATTCTATATACCTTCATTACTTGGGAGTTAAACTCTTTTCTGGTTTTGAAATTTTTCTGTTATAACTCAGAATAAATTTTATACCTTTGTGTTTTGAAATTTTACTTAAATTCTATAAATTATCCATGGATTCATGTTCATTGGTGTCTTACTGTTTTGAGGGTCTCAGTGAATACCTGATCTAATGTTTCATCATCTTCTGGATCTGACTCTATATTCTCACATTTGTTTTTTTTTTTTTTTTTTTTTTTTTTTTTTTTTTTTTTTTTTTTTTTTTTTTTTTTTTTTTTTTTTTTTTTTTTTTTTTTTTTTTTTTTTTTTTTTTTTTTTTTTTTTTTTTTTTTACTAAAATGGTCATTCACGCTTAATATTTTAATTCAGCTGTCTTATTGTTTTCTTTACAGTCTTTAAACATTTTTAATTAGATCCTTTGTGTTTTAGAATTCGTTTGACTTCTCTGAAGGTCTTACAGATTTATCTGTTTCTACTTTGATCTTTGCCAACACATTAACCATTTGTTTTTTGACTCATTTGCCTGTGACCACTGGCAACTCACTGCCATCAAATCAGCCTTTGCAGAGTCTGGACCCATCTTGTTGCTTTGTGGTTGATAGTTCTAATAATTTTTATGATGAGAGTTGAAATCTGTTAAGGTTAAAAAACCACTATTGTTATAAAGTTTTTACATTAACACCTGCATGATACAAATTTGGCTTTGGTTACGTTTTGGTCTAAATACTAGACATAATGGAATTAGTACCTGTCACCATGAGTCATTCAATAAGAGAACCACTACCATTTATATGAACATCTATAAAATTAAAAAAATGTCAATTATTAAATGTAATGCCAGTTTTAACAAATGAGCTTTTTTTCTATAAATCAAAAAGACTATGAGCACTTCAAGGAGGATAAGAAAAGGAATAACAAAGAACATGAAGGAAATAGTTTTTAAAAAAAGAAGATCAAAGTTACCTGTAAATCAAAGGAAGGAAGGATTGGCTTGTAACATTGGTGGTGGGAGAGCTCCACTTTTTTTACTTGAGTACACATCTTGGATTTGTCTACTGGTGCTTGATCTGGATCCCACCTTAGGGATTCATTTCTTTGTTTTTTTAATTTTTATTTATTTATTTTCATCTTTATTGGTACATTATGAATACACATCATAATCACATTCAACATGTAGAGTTTATACCAGAATATTACATGACTTGATTCTCACTTTTTCCCTTTTCCTCACACCCTCCATCACCCACCCCTTATATACACAATCTTTGTTTTCTTCTTTCTTTATCATTAGCACTTTCTTGCTTGGCACTGAGGAGGGATTTGGAGGGCCAGATGGACTGCTAACCTCACTTCTTATTCTCTTCATAGGCAGTGCTCAGCTTCAGGGTTGGGAGGACTCTCCACAGGCACAAAACTCGCCAGTGTTTGAGGAAATGGTAAGAGATTGCCTTCTCCCTGTTCTGTTCTCTCAAAGGCCCCCAACTTAGTTACTAATCAACGATTCTCCAGTTTTCTGTTTCTTTAATGCCTTGATGGGCATGTATCTTGCTTACCAATCTTCTTTCCCAGGAAGAAGGGTGTTAGATCCTGGCACTGGACAGTATTTGTCAGGTTGAGCTAGCTCCTAGAGCACTAGCCTGGCCTTTGCTGCTGTACCATCACCTTTAGGAAGTGACATCATTTCCTAAGATGTGTTCAGAAGATCTAGGAAGCAACTAGTACCAGGATCAAGAGACTGCCCTGCTTCCTTCACTAAGTGTGTCTGATACTGGCATTAATTGTGCAGGCTTCTCTTTAAACTGATTCCTGCATTGAGTTCTCTGCTGGCTTCCATTCATTGGTCACTGGATTTCTTCATGTTCATTTCACAGTGTCCCTTGAGGACCACTGCCTGTTATCAGCCTTGAAGTCCATGACAAAAATTTCATAGTTGATTTATCTGGTGAACATACTTAAATTAACACCAATATTTTCTTCACTTTCTATAAACCCAGATAAAATTTTCTTACATATACTATGAACTAAATATATTTGACTTTGACTTTATCCATACTCAAATACTCAATTTTTTTTCTAGTAAGAAACTAGAGAAAATTTCCTAACATTAAACACATGGGGATGAATTTACAATTGAGACACCTGTAGTGAACCTACGCAGTGTTCAATGCATTTCAGAATGCTGAAGTTTTTGACCTAGTTATGCACCCGTGGAAGATGTAAGTAAATATGTGTGCTCTTTATTAAATATTTGCTATGTATTTTGAATCTGTGACTTATGCACTTGGAAGGCAAACATGTTGTTTTCATGGTTCTAATGAGACTTTTATTCAATTATTATTTTATATTTTAGGACAACTAAAATATAGATTTATTAAGAAAGCATAAGTACATAATAAATTATATACCAATGCATGCACACCACCATAGTTTTTAAAACATGTCTATGAATGTGTATTAAATACAGACTTCGAAGAGAACAGGTAAAAATATTTGGAAATAATAAGCTCATTTACATGGACCTTGATCAAGAGGAAATGTGTAGGAAATTTTTTTTTAAATCATAGAAATGATGTGTGCATATTAATATGTGTGCACATTAATATATGCATATGTGTCTATGTTTTTAAATGTAGCAAAAATGGAAGATTGTGGAAATTAATTCAAAGACTATATTATAAGTGCCGAGGACATATTTCAGCATTAATATTAATATAAAGATTCTGTAATATACGTTTACCAAGCTATTCTTCTGTGACACCTATAGCAATTATACTGGCAGGAAATGAAAATGAAAATCAGATTTATAAAACAATATTTTAGTTAAAGTATTCATAAAATAATGTGCATGTACCAATCATAAGGAAATGACATTATGAAATGAATCTGAAGGAAAATATTTTTGACTTTGAAGGTGTTTTAACTGCAAAGGTGACTCTGAAGCCTGGACACAGTGCTGGTGCTCATTCAGAAGTGTTTGATTCCGTAACCTGTTCTCACAACTGTCTGCAGTGTGCGTGTGTGCACGTATGTGGGTGTAGACACAGCAAAGGCCTCTTCTGTGATCTGTGATGGGGACATTTTTACATAAAGTCATCACTCCATACAGGAATGCTGAGATGGATGCAAACCTACTGTGGTTAAACAACTTTGACATCAGTTTTGTAGATCCTGCTCAGCACGGCACACAACCTACCATGACACACAACTCCACATGACTCAGTCACAGTGGAACATGCATGCTATAAAAATAGAAACTGTGGACACAGGAGAGGTACATGGAGACATGATCCATGTTTATATTGGGGTAACAGACATATCCCACGGCTTGTCAAATTTCATTATAAATAAATATACACATTTCTGGGTTAATATCGGTTAGGATTCAGGTGCAAAAATACCAACTATTATTAACATTTCAATGAAAGGATATGTACGCTAGTTGATTGTATAGCTATATTGTGTGTATATCTTACATATTTATATAATCAAAATTGAAAAGGCTATGGAAACTAGTCAATGTAAAGAATACAATATAAAAATGCAAAAAACCTTATATTTTATTTAAGTACTTTAACAAATATGTTGTTTTGTTTTCATAACAAAACATATTTGTCTAACAAATATGCTCATGCTGGACATACTATTTACACAAAGAGAGACACACATACATAAGTTTAAGAGAAAACAGCCATTAAATAACAGAAAAATAATTCCAGAATCCTTTCATCCTCTATGTCCATATATCACCAAACAAAACACATTTTTGCTATTCATTCTATATGTATATTATGTGTATATGCGTAATGTGTATATATATATGAATTATATATGTACATTTTAAAGATATGCATATTCATGTAAATACATCTATAAAATACAAACATATTTTTATATATGCATTCCAAAAATATACTGAAAAAGATGAAGCAAATGATATTTGAGGTTTCCACTGCCGTGACAGCACACCTGAGGAAAACATCTTAAAGGAGAAAAGTTCATTTTGCCGAGGGGCCTGGCTTGCCACCTCCATTTTGTTTAAGTCTCTGGTGATATGAAACAGAGTGAGCAGATAGCGCTGCCGAGGAAAGCTACTCATTGCATGAAATCAGAGAGAGAGAGATTCTGGGAAAGGGCACTGAGGAGCTCCCCTCCCTTTCCGTCCTGTCTGGTCCCCCCCGTGCTTCCATTTTGTCTGCACTAGTCTGACGTCCCTCCTGCCACTCTCTCCAGAAACAAATCCACAGACACCCAGAATTCTGCCTTTCAAAGTGCTAGGTGCTTCCCAATTCAAACGAGATGACACCAAAAATAACTACCACTAATGTCTCAATAACTTTTTATTGTGATACATTTAGAATGACAGCATACATGTTATAAATAAGTGGACACTTCGCTATTTATGAAACTTTTATTTTAATTTGAGTCAAATTTTTACAAGAAATGGAGACAACATGACACAGTAACACTGAACAATAAAAAGTCATATTACTATGAAAATAATATGTAAAATTTAAGTGATTTTGAGGTCATAACAAAATGTTTATTTCATAGCTCATATTTTAATTGAGCTATGAAAATTAATGTCCATAAAATACTGCCAATAAAATATTAATGAAATAAAGTGTTCCAAACATCAATCTATTAGAAATACATTTGTTATATTCATTAATTATTCAGTTTGTTAAAACATGTATGTATCGGAAAAAGAAAAACATATAAAATTTTAATACTAAATTTGAGATATCATGAGATTAATATGAATTTCCTTTGTCCTCTATAATTACAAGAATTGCTCAAGATGGTGGCCACTAGCTTCCAGATATTTATTAGCACAGTGAACTGTTGAATTATGTATATATTTTTGGCAGAGTATGTACTTATCAATTTTAATTTTCATGACAATTTGGATAAATTCTAAAAATTTATATTTTATTTAGTAAAAATACTATTGTTCATAAATTGATGAAGTATTTACTTAATTGTCCTTAAATAAGTTTTATTTAATGAATTTATGCATTACTTTTCTAGATATTAGAACATTAATTTATTACAATAAAAATGGAATTATTGCTGATTTCTTATGCATATGTGAGTTGAATTTCTTCAGATAAAATTTATGTTTCTTTTTGGCCCATAAGGACATCTGGATACTCATTAGAAGGGTAAAAATACCAGCTGGAAAAAATAAATAATCATCTTTTTTTATTCTTATGATGGATGAAAAATAAGTTAGAATATGACATATTTCATATCTAAACTGTAAAATATTTCTCAAGTAGGAAATACTCTCATCTGTTTCCCAACACTGTTACCTAACATAATACATAATCATTATTCATTATATGGAAGAATAAATGCAGGTGAAATTGGTAGTCTGTGGAATAAGGAATAAATGAAGTGAATATAACATGTATACCACTTAATACATAGAGCCTATATAATTCAGTTTTCTATTATGTATCAAAAGGCCTAGTATTCAAGATTACAAACTCAGGCTTCCCACCTCTACATTCTTAGGTTCTTTTGTATAATTAGTAAAGCATAAATACATGCCTACAGGGAGAGATACATGTAAAATGCATAACTGCCACTACTATTTCCATTTAACAAGATCTTATTGCTCAAAAATATATTAAATTGGGTTTCATTGCATGAATCAAGCAGTAATTATGTAGAGTTAAATAGCAATCATTTTTCCTTATGTCCGCACTTGATCTTAACCAAAAGGCCGAGAAGTGATTTTCAGTATTTCTAATAGTGATAAAAATAAGAATAGAAATAAAACCATAAAATCCTTGTGCAAACAGGGGCTAGTAGTAGATTAACTTACTCTTAGCAACTAATCCCCCCAGTAGTGCTTTGAGTTCTGTTGATTTTGAGAAAATATCAATAAACATATGTCTCACCTGGTAGTGTTTGTGTCATGACTGTAAAACTAATCCATGATCCAATCTGTTATATTAAAACATAAATTAACAAATACTATAGTAATTGTTTCACTTGTGACATTAGATAAAAAAAATTAAAAGATTAAAATATTAGGAATGCCATACATATAAACTTTCATGAAATAATAACTTAATTGTTGCATTCAACAGTCATTAATTTTTGATTAAATATAATACCATATGGATAAGTAAACAAAGAATAGCACGTTAAAGTCTGAACAATTAAATATCTGAAAATTTTATAAACATTTTATATAAAGATTGCAAAAATATTTCAGAAATATAAATACATTTATTCTCATGTATTCCTTCAGTTTCAAAGAAAATTGTGCCATTTTCCTATACCTCAACTTGAATTGAACATCTAGCTCTGCACTCATATATGTAGATATGACTTAAATATTTTTATCTCATACAGAGTTTTGTACAGGAAAACAATACAAAGCATTAAGTATGCAAACAAGTACTTAAATTTAAATTATTTACAACATGAATAGCATACCTCGTATGTGTAGTTCGGACATGAAACTAAGTAAAACATCCATGTGAAGGGGTTGTAAGTTGGACTTGGGAAGCAGGCATTATTTCCTTTTGGAAAGGAGAGTAAAATGTCAGTGAAGCTGCACACTGTAAATGTGATCATATGCTTATTATGTAACTCTAAAACCCAAGGACCACTACACACCACATAAAATGTCATGGCGTATTTATAGCAATCTCTTCTGTAAATTGCTCAGAAGAGCCCCATCTGAAATGTTATGACCTTTGACTCAAAGAATATTTTTCATTTCTGAACATGTTCACAGCTTTGCTGCTGTAACACTGCATAACACATAAGGAAAATCATTTCCTTGAGATTTTAAATAAAACAATATACAAGATTTATTTCATTTCTCATAATAGCTACAGCAGCATTACAGGCTGGTTTAGAAAATGTGCTTTGACAACTACAAACTTGTTCACATTCTCTGTTAGGCTAAGGATTTGTGTATTTGGGTGAGATTATTGAATGCTTCATAGCTTTCTTTGTATTAAAATAGTAAAATCCAAAGCACATTTCATAAGAACATCATTTTTCTCAGAAGGATAGAAAATCTCACGTAAGAGGATGCAACAGAACCAGGATAGCTGATATTCATAAATACCACATGAATTATCTGTTCAGCAGTCAGGAAGGTTATTTGCAGATCTCATTACATTTGGCATATTATTACCTGATTTTTGTATTTTTCTCCCTGGAAATTTTTTCAAGAAACATTTTAGAAAAGAAATTTATAATGATTTCAGATTGAACTTTGAGATGCGACATTTGTAAAAGTAAATGTGAATTATAAAATTACTTTTTTATTCTCAGTAGCAAGATTTAATCAGATAACAAATCCACTAATCTCCTTTAGTTATAATGAAAGTCATAATGAAATGTCAGTATGTTATTTTCAAAATTATAACTGTTTGAAATATCAAATAAAAGATGTATGAAGTATTATACAGAGATCACTTACTTCTCATTTCAAAATAAGTTTAAATACATACACCATTTATACTACTAATTGTCTTATCACATTACAGGGACACTCCGGTGTGGTTCCATATATGAATGAAAACACAGGTAATCGAGGGACCTCTTCATGTTATATTTATTGAATTTCAGAGCTGGAACATGCACCTAAGGGAAGCTGAACTGTAGCCTCCACTTACTGTTTCTAGTTCTTGGAATGAAAATCATCAGTTTCTTCCAGACACACTTGCATATTCAATAATGAATGTTTTATGACTTAGAGAAATATTTGTAAATGCAGAACATTCTGTATATGTGCACAGTCACCGTTAATGGTGGTAATGTATATTTAAGGATTATTATTTCATTATTTACCTTCTCTATGATACATTTCCTCAGAATATCATAATACTACATATTTCTATTAAGTGAAAAATTAAAAGAATTTTACAGGGAAATTTTTCATCATCCAACTACATTGTTGGCCTTTTCTACTGCTGTATGAATTGCTTCTGACAAGAAACTTTCCACTCCAAACATGTCCTACAGGGTTTTCATGGCTGAAGCCACCAACTCAAGTCAAGATTCACTTCTTTTATGATTTATTTTAATTCAGTATTGCATCAATATGGGAAATTTATGATTCAGTTTATGACAAATTGATTATCCATCCTAGCTATAGGGAGTTCCATGTATGCATTGTGTTTGCTCATTTAGACAGTGTTGCTGCCATCTTCTTACATAAACATGACTCCTTTCTCCTCATAAAATTGCTCCTGTGAACACCAGCTTTCATCTCAACCTCTGAATCCCAGAAAATCCTGACTTCCAGTAGTAGGCATGAAGCATCGCTAAGAAAACAGCTGCTTGAAATGTCTTTTTCAAGTTAAATTTTGTACTGAAGAACCACATTTAACAACCTGCTTTGGCTGGAAAATTCAAAATGGAGTTGTGGGTACAGAGTGGCAGATCCACTGGGAAATCTTTGGTTAGTGATATCCTATGTGTTCTGCTGATGGAAAGGAAGACATTCTCAGTCCATTGCAAATAGTAGAATTCAATAGGAATTTCTTCAGGTGTCTTTGACAGTGGTAGCTCAAACTTACACAGACAATTAGCAATTAAATGATTGAAAGTCAAATGTGAACACTAAATGATTTTCTTGGAAGCATGTATTTGTTTTATATTGTTTCTTTTTTCTTGTTTTTCTTTTCTTTTTATTTTGAGTCAAGATGTCACTATTCAGTGTAGGCTGGCCTTGACCTCTATATACACCAGGCTGATCTTTAACTTCCGGTGTTCCTCCTATCCCCCAGTGGTGTGATTATAGCCATGCACCACCAACCCAGCTGTTCTTTGAAGCACTTAAAAAGGTTATAATCTTCTCAATAAAAAGTCAGAAAAGTGACGAGTTGATCCAGGACCTAATTTCAAACACAATCATACTTCCAAGAGCATACAATCCCCTTTCCTAGGCAAGATGATTGTCTCAAATATCATAGGAAGTAGGTTTTGGTGAGAATCCCAATACCTACTGAAATATTTTCCTTCCTGACAATACAGAAGCCATATCACTATAAGAACAGATCTTTCACATCTCTGCTCAAGGTTTTTAGCAATAGTCTGGTTTATATTACTTTATCACCTTTCTAAGGAGTTTTTCAGGGGGAGCTAATAGAAAAATGGATTATACTCCAAAGGGCATGCAGAATCGAGCCAGCATGATACCAAAACCACAGAACACATATATTATTTGATTCTCAAGATATTTGATTAAAGAAAAAAATGATAGTGTGGGAAAAAGTAGGTTTATGGTTTTGAGTTATTCTCCTGGTGCATGACATTAACTATTCTGGTAAGACTATGGCTGTGCTGGCAGGTCTATGGCAGACCGGTCTGGCTTGTCTTTCCATAGCACTTAGCCCTTGACCTCTCAGAGGACCAGCATAGGATGGGAAACTCTTACAGACTCCTCCTACAGATCTGTAGATGCAGACACTTGGACCCTGAACTCTCATGGCAATAGTGTGGGGACAGCAGCCAAAGAGATCCCATCTACTTGTCTCTACACATTGAGTAAATGCAGCAGCTGTCCCAGGACTTAGGAGGAGGCCTTCTGTGTGTGACTGCCCTGTCCTACACATAAAAATTCCACCCACTGGGAAAGTGAAAAAAAGCCTATAGACACAACCGCCAACTTGAAACTGTATTTCAAAGCCACTATGATGCAAACAGCATCATACTGGCAAAGAAATAGAGCCAATAGTCAGTGGAACAGACTAGGAGATCCAAAAACCAAAAACAACTCTAGACATATCATCTTTGACAACGGAGCCAAACACCATAGATGGAGGAAAGATATCCTATTTAACAAATGGTGCTGAAAAAAGTGGGTTTTAACCTGCCAAACATTAAAGCAAGATTTGTCTCTTTTACAATGCACTAAACTAAAATCAAAGTGGATTAGAGACCTACATGTTAAAACAGAAATGTTAAACCTGCTGGAAAATAGGTTAGATAGAACCTTGCTCAATTCTTTATGGTCATATTTTCAGGCCATTTATTTCCTATATGATAGAGGGTGTAAAGTAACTCTACATGTGATGTTTTTTTACAGAAATTAGTTCCAGTAGGCCCAAAGTGGTCTTCTTTCCACAGACCATGGTACATTCTGCAGCTTGCTAAAGCTCCACAGGGTCTTGGTTTCACTGTCTTTGGAACAGTGGCTATGGCAATGGGAAAAGTCAATGGAATTCTCTGAAATAACACCAAGATGACTGTCACACTAAAAATCTAAAGTATGCTTGGGCTATATTCTCCACTACTTCACCATCGATTTATTACTGTAGTTTTTTTTTTCTTTAAGTTTATTGGTGCATTTTAGGTATATAATGATCACATTCGTCACTAGGAATTTGTGCCTGTACATCGTATATCTTGGTCCTTGCCTTCCATGTCCCCCTTAACTTCCTACCTTCCTCTTCCTCCTATTTAGAAAAAAATCTTAATACATTTCCTTTTTTTCTCATGTTTTTCCTTCCTTTATTTCCTTTCCTCTACTTCTCCTACCATTTTAGAGCTTTACTCTCTATTTTACATTAACCACTATATATTTTGATCTTCTTTTTCTCTTGCAATTACTATAATTCTTTAAAAGTCAAGTGTAAATTGAAGAATGGTCATTAAAACATTGCAACTTGATCAAGGATTGTCTACCACTGCAAGTAATCCACAAACATGGAATTTTTCATAAAGCAGATTAACTTGGCTTTAGGTACATGAATGGACATAGACCCTCAGTTTGCAACTATATTTTTCTCTCTCTGGAGCTAAGATCACTTTCCTTAGAATGAATAGTAAAGAGCATTTATATAAGTACATGCCGGTAGTACTTAGTGATTACATTCATCATGAGGAATTGATACATGGACATAATGCATCTTAATTCTTTTTTTGATGTCCTAATGCTCCCCAGAGGACATTTCTAGCATTTTTATGTGTGGCTACTTTAGAGGGCTTCACAAAATAGTTCAAAGAAATCTGGATTGATGACAAATCTCATTGAAAACTACTGTACTGCATCAATAATTGTATGTTTTTCATTCTGGATGAATAGTGTGGCAAATCGTTGACTGCCTTATGAGAAATGTGTGGTCCAGAGAAGAGGTCAGGACTAAGAGAACACCCTGAGATTCAGAAATACAACCTTTTCCTCAAGATTCTGATTTTGTTGTTTGTTGTTTATTTATCCTTTAGCTGTGGGACTCACAGAGGACTGGAGCTTGCCACAAGGGTTCTGACTGCCTCCTCTTACCCTGCACCCCACAGAGCATCGTGACTTATCTTATACATACTGAGTTATAAGTTACTGAGTTCAGAAAATGTATATTTTAGAATGAAATTTTTGTATTGAATCAAACTTAAATACAGTAATGATGTACCTAGAAATTTTATTAGTGGAGACACAGTCAGACACATCACTATCTATGATGGAAGCAATGCATTTCTTTGTTGCCTAACCTTCCATTAAGATGAAATGCAAGCATTAAAGAGCGGAGCTCAGTCCGACCATTAACTGGCTGGCCCATGGATCAAAAGCAAAGTCAAAATGAGGCACAAATATGCCTTTAAAGGTACATTTAGTGAAGTATTTCTAACTACTGACATTTATTTTTTTAAATCCAATAAATAAGCTTTTAGACTAATTACTAACAAAATTAACTCTAGGGAAGATAAATGAAAAATAAACTAACCTGTGTGACTGGGGTGGGCTAATATCACATTGATGAAATGATTCCCAGCTTCACAAATCTACAAAAGATATTAAAAACTCTTCAGCATGATACAGCTATGCCTATTTTAAAATTGTACTCTACATATACATATAATCAATTTACTATGTTAACTCCAAATGCAAAAGTATATATATTTTAATTTAAGAAGACAAATTTTATAAAAATGCAAGAAGTTGTTAAATCCAACATAACTACCTCCAATTAGTTAGATTTTCCTAAATATTGGAATTCAACCCTGGGGACCACTGAGTAGCATCCTCAGGCCTTCTTACTTTTTATGGTTTCAGTACTACACTAGGCTGGTCTCAAACAGCAAGTCTCAGAATGCCAAATACCAGGATCTCAAAGAGCACTACACCCTTGCACCGCAACACCCATTTGTTTCAAATTCCAATGATATTCTCAACCCAGTTTAGGTCAACTTGTCTCAGTAAGGAGGTAAATCTAGTGATCTGCTCTGTATTTGTCCCTCTGCATGTACTTCTTGCCATGGCAATATGGTGAATGTTGCTGAGGACAGAATTCATACAAGTGTGTATTCTCATCTCACTAACAGAAGAAATATTTCCTGTGCAAGGTGCTTATTTGATTCTGAGTGTTTTCAGCTTAATTGGAGGACCCCTTGTGAGCAGTGTTTGCCCAGGGATGTTCTAACTGCTGGCCTCACATCTCCCTCTTCATTTGAATGTTCTTCTAAATGTCCACCTTCATAGGCCGCTGTGTCTGTCATGTTCATCTTAGGTTAAACAACACAAATTGTGTGTTCATAAAGAGATATTTTGTTATCTGTAACACATCATGTTGTGAAAAATCTTTACTTTTTAGTCACTCAAATTTTATTTCTCATAAATCTCAGAAGTTGAACATAATTTTAATTCAGATTTTAATTCAGTTTTTATTCCTTTAAGTATATGTAATGTTCTTCCTTCCTTTTCAACTGTTTCTTTATACTTTTATTTCTTCGCATATACTAATATTTAAAAGATACTTGAAAAAGAAAATAAAAATCCATTTCTCATCATCTCATTTCAAAAATACAATTTTGCCTAAACAATTTCTGTAAGTTAATTCTTTGGTGAGATACTGTTAACAACTAGTGCAAATAGATTCAAACACTATTTGAAGATGGAGAAAATAACATAATTACTATTTTCACACATAAATAATTGCACAAAATCATTACCAAAAGACTTCTGGCTTCTTAAGTTATTAGGAAGACAAAGCTAATTTTGTATGTTCAGATAATAATTTGTAATTTTCTTTACATATATTTGTAGGGTAAAGCATAGGATTTTGCTTGTGTATATCTGTGACATCATGCTACAAATTTATCTACTTATTTAACAGCATAAGCAAGTGAGTTAGAAATTTGGAGTTTTGTTTCTTCAGCCAAATACAAATATTAATTTGTAACTCTATGGAATTTTAAGATGGTTAAGTGAATCAGGTATCTAACATTATTATTTGATTAATAAACAATGATTATTTTAGAATGCACTGTAACCAATAAAGTTTTGACTAATGTTTTATTCTAATGTTCTTAGAATTATAGTGATTAATTAATCATTAATTAAGTAATCATTAATTAATTATTACAGAGTCAATGCTTTATCCAATATTATCATTATATGAATAACATGAACTAGGAAATTGACAGTTAATACAATTGAAAAATATCTTAGTGTTCCTACCTAGAAATAATCTTTTGCTTAAATGTTTGTAAGACTTTGGTTGCTATATTAGAAATAATGTATCATGCATCAGTGTACCATATAATTTATCTGAATATATCTCCTGATAAATCTAATTTTATCCATTTGAAAACATTATTGGATCAAAATATATGAGATTTCAGCAGTAAAGTTCGTTTACCCCTTCACGTTGTACTGGTCCATGGTATGCTGTTATTGTAGATTCCAATGACCAAATACTATTGACCTAAACTCATATTGAGGGAGACCAATTTGCAATGATCTTCTTTTATATTACTTCTGTAAAGTGTTATTCTTTCTTATAAACTTCATCACATTAAGCTACTTCTACTTCAAACTTCTGGAAATGATTTCTATATAGGACTGAGTCCAATGTCCAAGCCTTCTAATAAATAATGTGGAGACACTGAAATTAAGGCTGTGTCCCTTTCTTTAGAAAAATAAAATATAAAACTATCTGAATTAATTTTGTACCATTAATTTTCCAAATCTAGTTCTAAAATAAAGCTTTTACTAAAGAAGGAGATGGTTGGTTTCTACATGGGTTATATTTAGGAGAGCTCAGAGGAAATTAAACTGAAAACAATATCCACATAAAGAGTTATATTTTTAAGGTCTTTTGCAAAAATACATGCAAAGCCTTGCAGTGATATCTATTAACATTACATATCAACCGAACATGAACTTCTGCATGTTTTTATCACTCATCCACCTCATCCATAAATTTCCTAAGGCAGTTTCCTGGACTTCCTGTGGTTCTCTCAGCAGGTTTTCCTTCTCTTTGGCTTCCAGAAAAGGCTATGATATAAAATCATTCCTAGATTCTCTGCCCTAATAAAAAACTACTGCTCTATTCCCAAGGCACTTTTTAGATAAATGTTACAAGGGAAGCTGTGCCGACTCGATTAGGACATAATTTAAACTTTGCCCAGGAAATTTGCATTTTAGTAATAATTAAAATCATCAGTGAGTGAATAACTAGTAGTGACCTAGAAGACATACACACAAATAGGCAAGAGTTATTTTCAGCATTTTGGAAGCCATGTCTTCTATGTTATTGTTTGGTCCTCCTATTTTATAATTATTGAGGATAGTGGAAATGGGAAACTACATTTTTTATGAAAGGCTCATTGTGCAAAGAACTGGCAAACCATAATTGCTTCCAGAGATTAAAAACAGAAGTGGAGAGCAAAAGAATACGAAGAAAATAGGATTATTGTTTACGTGCAATATTTATTTTGCTATTTTTTATTTTTATGCTTCCTTTGTTGCATTTTTAAATGGAATGGATTCTAAAAATGAGGACAACTTATAGAAATGTGAAGAAATTAAAAATAGAAAGCATTAAGAATACTGACAGCAGAAAAACAAAGGTACCCTCGAAATTTTGGAGACATTTATACTTTATAAACTTAACTAATTTGCTTATTCCTGTATGCTTTTTTAAATTTTTGAAGAGATTTAAATGATAAATGTTATATTGAAGGTCAGAAAAAGATTAGGCAAAAGAAGTAATAGAATATTTCAAAGAAGAAAATTGTCTCATTTCTAACTTTCTAGTACAATTTTCTTGCATATTTTATATGATGGTTCATCTGTTAGATTTTTAATCTGTACATATTATAATGAATTTATAAAGTTTCAAAACATAACTAAATTAATCTGAAGGTAAAAAACTAAAAAGGAGATGGAATAAGAGGGAGAAAAGAAAATTAAAATATGCTATGTGGGAGATAAAATTGTAACAATTGTTAGCCTAAATGGATTAACACCTCATGAGTCATCAAGAGTTAATTGTAATCATATTTAACATGGTTCGAGTATACTCCCTTGTATGAGGCGATGATCTGGTTTGACATAACAACAAAAACTATGTCACTTTAAATAAATAATAAATTTTCTTATGTTAGAAGAATTCATCTATCAACACATTAGAATTGCAATTTGAGAAAACAACAGATGTGAAATTAAGATAGGTAATTTTTGATTGAAGAATATGTTAACAAAATTATTATTAATGTGTCATTTCTCCATTTGGTACAATAATTTAATCTCACTATGTGCTGATATTTTTAATATAAAATGGCTTTAAATGTGCTTCAGACCTCACATCAGATGTCCTATTTTTTCCACAAAATTTACATAAATAGTGTTTGGGGTAAGCCTGAAACAGTCATGCATTTACACTTCCATTTACCAATGAAAAAATAAATATTGCAGTGTTTTGATCACAGTGTGAGTTTCTCCTGAGTTTGAGATGTTATATACAAATTTGTTCAACTGATTAGTAATTACAACTTGTAATAGAATTGATTTCCTGAAATTTAAAATTTGATACAAGTAATTAGCAAACGTGGAGTGCCTTGCCTATCTCGATCTTGATTAAGCAATGCTAAGGCTGGCAAGTGGGTTTTAAATTGTGAACACATTTTGTTTGTAAGAGAGAAGTAGAATTCCTTTGTCTCATTTCTAACTTTCTATGAAAAATAACTCACTCAATTTTTTTCACTATGAAGTCAAAATTACCAATCTTCACTACTATTTATGATTAAAATCATAGTTTTTTCTCTTTTTTTGAAATCAATATTAAAAGTATCTTTAAACATGTAATGCATATATTACTGTTCAAGATGCATTTGTTGATGCCGCCTAGACTCGGCTATTGTATCACAATATGTATGTGGGTTATCACTATAATGTGCTGTTTGTAATTGAGTGTACACAAAGGAATGCTGTAGAAGATAGGTCTACTTTTAGTTTTTGGAGGAATCTTCATGTTTATGCTCATAGTGACTGTACTAATTTATATTCCTGCCAGCAGCATAGAAATATTCCTCCCCCGAGCGACCCCTCATCCTTGCAGCACCCAATTGTCTTTCTTTGTATTCTTGGTGAGTGGCATTCAAACTAGGGAGAAATAGAATGTCAGTCTAATGTTCATTTGAACTGAACTCATGGCTAAAGGTGTTGAGCATTTTCTAACTTATGTATGAGTCATCTATATTTCTTTGGAGAAATGTCTGTTGAGTTCATTTGACCATTTATTGATTTGAGTATTTTATCTTTTGGTGTTAGTTTTTCTAAGGTGTTCATATATCTTGATTTTAATCCTCTGTCAAAAAAAATAGCTTGAAAAGATGTTTTCTCACTCCCTAAACTGTATCTTCACTTTATTTAATTTGATGTAGTTCTGTTTGTTGATTCTTGTCACTATTTCCTATACTATTATATTTCTTTTCAGAAGGTCTTTGCCAGTTCCTCTGGTTCCCTTTGTGTTTTCTTATAGCAATGTACAAATTACTGGTTTCATACATAGGTTGGTCCTCCATTTTGAATTATTTCTGTGCAAGGTGAGAGAGAAAAATCTTTCCATTGTTTAAAAAATGGTAGCTAGATATTCCAACATCATTTGTTAATGAGGTTACCTTCTTGTCAATGTAGATTTATGGCTCCTTTCTCCAGAACCACGTAGCTGTGGTTGTGTGGGTTGTGTGCTGCCTCCTCTATTCTATTCCACTGGACTGAGTATCACCACGAGTACCATGCAGCTTTTGTTACAATAGTTTTGAAGTATAATGTGAAATTAGGTATTGTGAAGTGTCCAGT
>PVIR01024532.1:0-19818 GCA_004026965.1 Petromus typicus | reverse complement strand
CTGCAGGGTTAGACCTGTTGCTAACAGAGTAAGGTCTGGAGAAGCCATAATGATCCCACTGGGCTAGTGCCACCTGGGGTAGGAGTTTTGCAGGAATACAGTGGATCAGTTGGCCAGTTCTGTGCTGGGAAGCTTGAGTCTTTCCCCTTTGTAGGGGTCCCTGGGACTCATGTCATTAGAAATCTAAAGCAAGGTAACCTCGGTAAGGTTCCCACTCTGTCTCTCGGTCACTTCTCCAAATATAAGGCACTAAGTATTACTTTTCTCGCAAAAACCCATCTCCATACTCCTCTGTATTTTTCATCGAGCCCAGTACCTATTGCTCTTTTCTCTCTCACAATTCACCTCTAGGGAATGAAACCCTGGGCCTTGAACATGCCAGATAAATGTTTTACCACTGAACTACATCCTTGGCCTGCTAATTATTTAAAAAATTTTATTTTTGAAACAGGTAGGGCCTCGTTAAGTGGCTGAGGCTGGCCTTAAACTTGTGATCCTTCTGCCTCAGCTTCCTCAGTAGGAGCAATTACAGGCCTGTGTCACCATGCTTGGCTCCCCTCAGCCTTGTCATTCTTCAGTGTATTTTGTCAATCCTGATTTCAGATTTCTCAAAGGCTAAACATTGGTGGTTTTTTTCTCCTTGCTATTGTACTATGGGTTGAACCGGTGACTACAGCCCTTGTCAGGCAAGTGCTGTACCACCAACTCACATCCCCGGCCCACTCTGATGGGTTTCTTTTGGGCTCCTTTTCCTTGAATAAGATGTGAGTTCTCTGCTTCCCCACAGGATTCTCAAATGGGTGTGAGTCTTTCTACGTTCTCTTTATAACTTTGATCACTCGCCTCCCTTCCCCAAAACCACTTCAAAAGTATGACCTCTCCACACTTAATTTTATTACCCTTTGGATTTTCATACCACCCCACTACATCTTTCCCTTCTTTCTTTCTTTTTTTCTCTTTCTTTTCTTTGTTCCTTTCTTTTCCTTTCTCTCTCTCTCTCTATTTCCTTCTTTCCTGCTCTCTCTCTCTCTATCTATCTCTCCCTCTATTTATCTTTTTTTGTGGTACCAGGGATCAAACCCAGGCCCTTGTGCTTTCAAGGCAGGCATGATACCTCTTGAGCTAAATTCCCAGCCCTGCCCTTCCCTTCTTTCTACTTATCTACAGAATTCTTGGTCACTTTGCATCACTCACCAAACACCTGGGCATCTGGGTCACACCCATGGCCTCACAACATCAGCACCCACCCGAGTGAGCCTCGGCCACCTCCTCAGAGCTCATGATCTGCTGTCCTGACTCACTGCAGCCACAACCTGCCACGGTCACAGCTAGATCCCGGTGTCATGTGGAACTGTTCGTTCTCTGAGGTGTGAGAGTCACCTCCCTATACAAAGGCTGCTGTGGGGTCACCCACTTTCAGGTCACCCTTCTGTTCCTCTGAGGCAGAAGCTTTCTTTCTCAATAAAGTTTTCCTGCTCAAAAAGAGAGGAAAAATGTTGCTGTAAGGACCACTTCCTTCATAAATGCTTTTACTGTGGTCAGCAATTCCTTTTGCTATGAAACCAATATACAGTTTGTATTCTTTATCTTTGCAGCACTTGACATTGTTGACTATGTTTTCTTCCCTGTCCTTCACTTCCATCCCTCCTTGTGATTCCAGTCTTCTAATCTTACTTCTACCTCCGTGACTGTTCTTTTTATAAGCTCCACCACTTATACTGCTGTCTAACATATTGCTATACCTTAAGACTATGTTCTTGACCTTCTCTAGGACAAACACTCCCTTAGCCTCTTACCTACTGGCACAGTTTCAAGGAGCCATTATATTCTGATCATTTCAAAATCTTTTTCTCTGACTCAGATGTCTTTCCTGACCTTTACATCAACATGGTCTAAATTTTACCTGGACCTTCTCGGGATACCTCGCTCAGCATAATTTCACTACTACTTCTCAAATCTACCTTTTTCCTGTTTCTCTATCTCAATGCACAGCACCACCCTCTATCTTTTTTTTTTTTTTTTCAAAAAAAAGTCTCACTTTGTAGTTCAGGTTGGCCCTGAGCTCAGCCTCCAACTCACATCACAATCCTCCTGCCTCTGCCTCCCGAGTGCTGGGATTACAGGCGTGAGCCACCACGCCCGGCACTGTGGTATGTGGTACTGGTTGCTGCTGGGGTGAGTCTCCACGCCCAGTATTGTATGTGGTTACCAGGGGATTGAACCCGGGTCCTTGCGTTTGCAAGCCAGGCGCTGGAATCGCAGAGCTAAATCCTTGGCCCACACTCTCTATCTTTTAAAAAGACAGAAAAGCTGGGCAGAGTGGTGCATGCCTATAATCTCTGTATTCAACACACCAAAGCAGGAGGATCATCAAGATTTTGAGGCCAGCTTGGGCTATGTAGTGAATTCAAGGCCAGCCTGAATGATACAGCAAGATCCTGTCTCAAAACAAACAAAAAAACAAGTCATAAGGACTTCTGCTGACTTTTGCTTAATCCATCAATTCCAGCTCAGCGATTGGCCACACACTTATCCACTTTGCTCTGTCCTCATCTCTGGCCGTGACACTGTGATCCTCAATGCTAGGGCTCAAACCTTAGAGACACCAGCAGGTGAGGAACGAGTAGAGGGAGAGAAGATCTTTTTCTGTCTGTGGGGTGTGGGGTGGGCAAAGGAGAATGAGGAGAATACTGGGTCAGGAGCATCTGACATTTAGAAAAAAGTATCTTCTTTCTTTTGCTATATCCTCCGCATAGTCACGAGAGTGAGCATTACAAAGGGGAGGATCTGAGTTATTCTGCCTTCTGTAAGCCCGTTTAGCGATTCTCCCTATCGAATAGCACAACAGAGTTCCCCTTTGTGCTCCAGCTTGTGCTCATCCCATGCAGGCAGCCGGTCTGTCACCATCCCTTTCTCGCCGCTCACGGTTACCTGATTTCTTATCTTTTCCTCCAAACTCTGTGTGCCAGTTACCCTCAGAGCTACATCCCGGCTCCCACCTCTCTCCTGGACATGGACCTCCTTCTCAGCTGAGCCACCTGCTCCTGTTTCTTCTGACAATAGAGCTGTAGTTTTCCTGGTGTTTGCAGCTCAAGCTCCAAATGAGCCTTGTGTAGTCTCATCCTTCCCCTCACACTCAGCCGTGTGGCCCTGACTGCATTCTTCTTTACTGTTATTCTTCATGCCTATCCTTTTATTTTTTTTGTAACACAGAGGATCACCCAGTCTAGGGGTGTTCTATCACTGAGTGACATCTCTAGCTTTTTTTTAAAAAAAATCTTTTATTTTGAAACAGTCTTGCTAAGTTGCCTAGGCTGGCCTCTAACTGGCCGTCCTCCTGCCTCAGCTTCCTGCTTACCTGGGATTACACGCATTGTCACATTTGGCTCCTTCCATTCTTAAACTGCCTCCATAAGTGAAGTCCTTGCACCTTCTCTCTGCACGACTGCCTCTCCCAATGTGTTCGTCCACCACACAATAGCATTACTTTAGGTCTTGTCAGAAATTGTCAGAAATGTAGCATTTCGGGTTTCACCCTGGACTTACTAGGTCAGGTCCCTTGGTCACCTGAGTAGCACGGGCCTTGGTACATCATGAAAATCCTAATCGTAATCCTGACTTTAGTCTTCCTGTCCCTTTAACCACAGTCAACTATCTTCTCTTCGGGGTGTCTCTCTCAGTTGGACCTCTTATAATAACTATATTATCTAAGGAATAAAGTCCATAATTCCTAGAAAATTATGTTTTCTCACTCTGTTTCTCCAGACGCTCATGAATGTACTCTGTATTTCAGGGCAACAGATCCAGAAATGCAACACGGCACTAGCTTAAAGAATCTTAACCAGGAATCAATTTTAGTCAAAGTAAAATCTGCTTCTGTGGCCTCAGGAAAACAGTATCTATCCTCTCAAACCCTGGGTGCCTTTTTGTACAGTAAGGAAGTCAGACTAGCTGCATTTTTAAAGCTGTTAATTGCAATCATAATTAGAGGCACATTTATCCAGCGTCTGCTTCCATAATAAGTATAATAAAAGCACAGTTACAACTGGAGTAAAAGTGGCACAAAATAATACTTGCTTTAAGTGCCATGCACTCTGATTTTTCTATTTTTGTCTCATCCATTTTATTTCACTTAAAAAATACTGTCTACTAACCAATTGATTAGTAATGTGTGGATTGAAAAACATTGTGATCCTACTGTTCCTCACAGCACAAAACTTTGGGGTCCTTTTCTTCGGGGCACCCTTGACCCTCCCGGGGTGCCTTTGCTGGGTGCGTTCCCTCTCCTTGGGATCACTTGCCATTACTAGGAGCTCCAGCTTCTTCAAGTCCAGCACATCTTTAAAGTCCATAACTTCTTGAATCGAGAAGATAACTTTTACTTCCCTGCACATCTACAGCAGCACTAGGTCTCATTTCTTACACAGCGGTATTCACAAGTCTCCTGTTAGAGTGCTGCTGCATGTTTTTATCTTCTGGGTTTATAAGGAGGTCTCCTGAGGGCAGGAATAGTCTCCTGTGTCTTTCAGTCCTTCCTAGTATTCAGCACAGTTGCTTTTCTTGTAGTTTATTTCCCCACCTCCCATCTGTCTTTTATTTAATTGACATCTGTAGCTCCTTCACTTCTCTGTCTTTTTCTTAGTGACCAGCCTGTCTTCACTTCCTACCTTCAGGATAAACCAAATTTAAAAGCCACTTATTAACTTCTCTCTACATTTCATCTTGCTCCACTGGCAAAAAACCTCTGAATTAATCCAGATATCCTTTTTCTCTGTTCCTCTATTTAAATTGTTAAGTATCACCATAAACTAAATCCCATGGTACGCAGCTAACGTAACGGTCTTTATCCTCACTGGGGTCCATAAGGCACCATTAACCAGCCCTTCCTAGTTTCCCTGATAGTTCTTTACCACATTCTCCACACAGCTACTTTAATTTTGTAACTCACTTCCCATAATTCCTTGTCTTCCAACCTTTCTTTCCAAGCCCCTGACGCCAAGACTAGGTTAAGTTCATTACTCTGTGCTCCCATACTATTTCTGTTTAGCATGGCCACCGTGCTTAGCACTTTGATTCTGCCCCGGTCAGTCCAGATAGCTAATTGCACTTAAGTGTATTGAAAATAAAAAACACAGCTTGTTTGTTACTGAAACCACAGAACTTAATACAGCAATATACACTCAGAAAATATTGCTTGAATGAATAAATGTATCCATCAATAAATATTAGTTAAATGAGAAAATACAACATATATAAATCTCATATGACTATTTTAAGTCAGTCAAATAATTAATGCCACACAACCTTTGGCAATGAAAAGTATGAGATACCAATGGTTTCTAAAATGAACAAGTGTAGAAGTACAGTTAATTAACAGTTTATTATTATTTCTATTGTACTGACAGGAAAATGAATTCTAGTCCACACGTATAACAAGATCAGCCAGAACAAGCATTACAAACTTTATCATAAACTGCAGTGGTTTGCTATGGAGTAGGTATTTATTTTATGAGGCTGTAGCTTCGCTTCTTGCTTTTTAACACCATCCTTTGTAAGCAGTGTACTCTAATGATCCATCTGTGTGGTAACAAGGACTGACAGGATAGCCTGCTGTTGCTCAGCCCTGGAGGGACAACTCTTTAAAATAAAACAAAACAGGGCCGGGGAGTTAGCTCAGTGGTTCCGGCGCCTGTCTTGCAAGCGCAAGGGCCCGGGTTCAATTCCCTGGTAACCACATAACAATACTGGGCGTGGAGACTCACCCCAGCAGCAACCAGTACCACATACCACAGTGCCGGGCGTGGTGGCTCACGCCTGTAATCCCAGCACTTGGGAGGCAGAGGCAGGAGGATTGTGATGTGAGTTGGAGGCTGAGCTCGGGGCCAGCCTGAACCACAAAGCGAGACCCTGTCTCAAAAAACCTAAAAAAATAAAATAAAATAAAATAAAAAAATAAATAAAATAAAATAAAACAAAACAAAAAAAAAACTTTTCTGTAGAATATCAGTGATATCTGTCCTCTTGCTTAGTACCATTGACTTTGCCTTGACAGAAATCTGTTTCAAAACCCTCTGCCGGGGAGTGCAGCTGGAGCCCCACCACAGTACTCACCCTGACGTTGTGAGGATGCAGCCCTCCCGGGTGCTGAGACATATACTGGGCCAGGTCTGTGTGCTGGAGGGAAGAGCAGGAAGAGAAGACAGTGAATTTGGAGTTGTGGGAGAGTATCCGAAAGCCAGCCAGAGGCCTCACCATTGCAGAGGGAGCAAGAGGTATGAAGAGGATGAAATATAATTGGACATTCCGAGACTGCACTGAAAGGGTGTAGCACAGCATCTCTTTCTAACTGGCTGCTCTGGAAGGAAGCCTGTTTCTTGGCTCACTTCACATGATGGGTACTAAGTCCAGCACAGGATTTATTCTCTCTCTAAGCGTTCTTGGAGGTAAATCAAGTACACACACTTCATGGTTTCTTTCTGCTCATCTGAATCTTCAAAAAAAAAATGCAAAAGATGTATTCTTTGTATATAGTTTTAAAAAATTTTATGATGTATCCTTATCATCCTAGAGAAAGAGCTGTTTTCTGCTCAAATAGTGATTAAAAGTAGATTTGAAAGAATAAAACAAAATTTTATGTCGGAGGGGAACTCAACCCCTCCACTTTATTATTGCTGATGGGAGAAAAAATAACAGCAAAAATAGTGAGAAGTAGATTAAAGATGACTAGGGCAACAATAGTACAGAAGATTGCCATGATACTTTCCACATCATAATGAAAGTTTTATCATGTCATAAAATATTAACAGATTCATTAGTCAAGCACCAGGCTTTCTCTGGCTGTGTTGTACAATGCTGGAGAACTCACCATGTATTCAAAAACAAACGTCAGTGTCTCTTTGGTGTGCACTATGTCATGCAGGAGCACGATATTGGCATGTTTCAAACCCTTCAGGAGAGAAGCTAGAAAGATTAAACAAAATGTTAAGCCAATTACTACTAGTAAACGTTCTGCTTTAAAACTATCAAACAGTATCTTTATTTTTTAAACATTTCAAATCAAATACTCTGGCTTTCTGCTCCTGAAAATAAATCTTTCCTCAAAGAATATTAAAGTGACAAAGGACCTTCATTATTTTAAAAATAGTGAACCACTGCATTTATTCAACTTGTTGTTCTTACAGGCTAGAGCGGTTGCAAAAAAAAAATATGTTTCCATTTACCTAATCAATTTTATCGGAGCACTCAGAGCACTTTGTGAACACTCCCCTCTGGGGATCCCATCATCTCCGCTCCAGAAGGACAGGAGAGGGGCCCTGGAGGGACAAAGGCCACTGAGGAGCAGGAAATAGAATGTTGGTCTTCCATAGCAAGACTTGGAAACATGTGACCAGTCTCCAGAATGCAGAATTGCACCAGAGGGCACCAGGGCTGGTGGGTGGGAGGTGGGAGGCACGGAGTAGGAGCATGGGGTGAAGACCTGTTGATATGTCATAAACAGAGCGAGGAGGCCTTCTTAAGAGAAAGCTGCAGGCCTCCATGGAAGGGAGAAAATGCAAACTTAGAGGGTGGACAGGGCCACACTTGGGCAGCCCAGGGAAGCGGAAGTGCTGACAACTGTCCTTCGTAGCTGGGAGGAAGGGTGCTGGGGGTAAAACCCAGAGCTTTCTGCAAGCTAGACATATACTCTACCCCTGAGCTTTACGTCAATTGCTAATGGCAGCCCTCCCTTCAAAGGGGAGAATGCACCACAAAAAGGCTAGGATGGCCAGGAAGAGCTTTGAAAGGATGACTTTGGGGTTCTGGAGATTAGAAGAGCAGCTAGTGTCAGGAAGGTAGAACACAAATAAGAGATGATGAGTCTCTGTTCAGGGCATCTGTGCATGAAGTAACAGTGTCTTTAAACATTAAAGGAAAGGAAAAGCTAAAGTATTAAAATTCAAGTCACATTATGTAGGGATTACTTGCATTTCTACATTTCATGAAACTCTTGCACCTACTACAATGGAATTCCATAAACTCAAATAATCCTCTAAATTTGAGAAAATAATTATTTCTATCAATAATCTTATCCTGTTCTAAGGATAAGAATCTCCTTAATGTAATGAATCTTGTTGCTTTGCCCTCGGACAGCTGCTTTCTCTCTTCCAACAAAGACACTTCTATTTTCTTCTGGAGAATCAATCATTCTGTTCAATCTAGGTCCTTCTGGTGGGGTTGACTTCACCTCTACCCAAGAGTAGACATGTGACACAAGACTGACCAATCGTAGTAAAGAACCCACTCAGTGTTTGGTTTAGAGACAGGCAAAACACTACGCCAAGGAAAGTCCTGCTTGCTAAAGCCATAGGAAAGAGATGCATTCTATTCCACTGCATAGGCTGAGCTTGTGGGACTCATCCAGGAACTGTTGACATCTCATGAGTAACAGCTGGTGACAGGATGCCTGAAAATGAATGAAAGGAAGGCAGAAAGGGGCTGTAATGTATAATTCAATGGTAGAGTGCTTGGCTATTATGCATGAGCTATGGGCTCCATCTTCATTACTAAAAAGAAGGAAAGGTAAGGCCCAGAAAGTGAGTGTTGAGTGATGAAGAAACACGGTTCTTAGGGATGCTGTCTGTGCCTGGCAAGCCTGTGGTTATCAGGTCTGTGAGCCAGTGAATTTCCTGTTTTATTACATTGGTTTGAGCTGGCACCCCTTACAACTGAGGCTCTGTCACAGCACCTGCTAATCCTGCTACGCTGTGTTACTCTTGGTCCCCAGAATCTTTATGGACTAAACTCATTATGTCACTTTTACAGATTGCTTTGTAAATTTAATGAACAGTTTCACAGGCATTTGATTCATCTCTCTAGTCCCACATGGAAGTCTTCAGGGGAACAGAGAGAATGACTGTTTTGTATGCCACCATAACACCTAGTACAGGCTTAGTTAAAATTAAGCTCTTTGCTTATCGAGCATATTTATTGTCTTAGAGGAGGATTGTCTGAGGAGCCAGGAGCCCTAATATCAAGCCTGGGCTAGTCAATTTCCATCTGAATGAGCTCTAGAGAGTACGTCAAGTCTCAGTTTGGACATCGTGAAAGAAAAATCATCTTCCCCGACTCTACTTCACAGGGAAGAGATGAAGATAGACTCAGATTCTGTCTATAAAACACTTGGTCACTTAAGTGTTACACAGAGGCAAAGAGAATCAGTATCTTTGTGTCCGTTTCTTGCTCCCCTTTCTCCTTGAACCCCAGCAATAAAGTCTTGTTTATGTTTCTGCCAGAGCTCTCAACACCTTCCCTGGTGTTACAACCATGACTCTTGAGCACCCACTGCAAGTGCTTGTATTTCATGTCTAGTTTTGTTCAGACATTAGTTTATGCATCTCTCTTCCCCTCTTCATGCATACATGTGCACAAACATACATACCACAAAGTATACATCAAAATTAGTTTTAGGGGTTGGAGATGCAGTTCAGCATTATGGCTGGGTTTGATCCCCTGTACCACTACCAAAAAAAAAAAAAAAAGAAAGAAAAAAAGCTGAAGTTGCTATGAGTATTTTTAATGCAATTTTATTTTATTTTTTGAGACAAGGTCTCACTCTGTAGTTCAGGCAGGTCTTGAACTCAGGCTCCAACTCAGCAATCCTCCTGCCTCTGCCTCCTGAGTGCTGGGATTATAGGCATGAGCCACCACACCCGGCACTGTGGTATGTGGTAGTGATTGCTGCTGGGCGTGAGTCACCATGCCCCGCATTATGGTATGTGGTTATGGGGATTGAGCTAGGGCCCTTGCACTTGCAAGGCAGGCGCCAGAACCACTGAGCTAAATCCCCAGCCCTGCAATTTTAGTTTTACTTAAATATGTTACTAAAGTTCCTTATGCTTATTTTAAAATTATGATAACTTGTTTAATCAGTCAAGATGGCTTCAAATAATCATTGGTTAAGAAGCAAATGGAAACCAGAGATTTAGCTCAGTGGTTCTGGTCCCTACCTCACAAGTGCAAGTTCCCACGCTGTATCCCTTGTACACACACACACACACACACACACACACACACACACAGTGCAGACAAAACATTTACTTGGATGAGGCTTACTGCTAGCAATAGTGGGTATCGGCCCATGTAATTTTCCTGAGCATTGTCATTTTGGGGGAGTAGGAAAAGTATACCTTTCACCATTTCTTAGATTCTCACTTATATTTGTATTACTGGTCCTGTCTTTGGTTCACAATTTCTTTGCAGAGATGTTTTTAAGCTATTTATCCCTTTTATGAAGGCTCACCACTCTCATAGGTTCTAATCACTCTCAGTAGTCACTTTTAAACCCTCATGCAACCCACCAGCAAATCTGTTGGCAACACGTGTTCAGATACCCTTACTTCTTGCCAAGTCCTTTGCCACCATCCTGGGACAAGTCCAAGTCATATGCTGGCTGAATTACTCCTGTGCCAGAGCAACTGGTCTCTCTGCTTTTTGCCTTTCTTCTCACCATCTCTGCGGAACAGCCAGCCATGGAAACAGTTCTCCTGTCGAACCTCCCCTGAGATCTGGCTGTGGGGCCCGGGCTATTTTCTGCGTGCTTCCTCCCCCACTTTCTTCAGGACTCTGCACGTGAGACACAGGCTCCTGTGGCCCCTGCGGTGGGACAGCTGCAGCGGCCCCGTCCAGTCCCGAGAACTCTATCTCTGGCCCTGTTCTCTTGTCTTCCAAAGCGTTCATCTCCAATGACATAAAAGGTTAGAGAATAGACATTTCATTGATAGAATTCCAAGCACTCAATAAATATTCATTGCTGAATTTGTTTGTGGTTTCTTACTTGCCTATTATCACTGATATAGTTAGCTGGGAGACAGTATTTCTGTTGAAGACGTCTTGCTCTTTTAATCACCACCCTCATTAGATCATGCACGTTCTGTTCTATGACCATGTCACTACTTTTCTCATGCCCTAGAACTACTGAAACAATGAAATGGAAACTGAATTTTACTGAGAAATATGGAAGCTTCATGAAAGAGTAGATGACACTGAAAGCTTTAGCCCCATGGAAGTGTTGATATATGGTTTGGTCAGCCACCACAGGACCTAAGATGCCTGAGTCTCCGATGTGTCAATTTTACATCCAGAAAGGAAACAACTTCCTTCCTTTTTTTCTTCTTCAGTATTGGGGCTTGAACTCAGGACCTTGTGCTTGCAAAGCAGGCATGGCAACTTTCTTCTAAATTCAAGAATGCTTCATAATTTGCACAGGCAGATATGATTTACTTTCTACAGATTAATCAGTTCCAGGGTTTCAACTGAATAGCCAAGTGAAAAGGGAAGAAATAACCTAAAATCAGCTTTCTGATATTGGTAAAATTATTGTTTTTATAATTCAAATGTCACAAGTGTACTTATTTTTGTTTTTCTTCAAAGACATCAAGATAAGTGGAGGAAGTTTTTTGTTCATGTTTTACTTTTAAAGTCTCAGTAGGGTTTTTTTTATCTGCCTTTTGGTGGTAGGGAGAGGTGTTGGAGTTGAGGATTGTGCACCATAAACACATGTTCTACCAAGACTGAGCTAGATATTGTTCCTAAAATAACTTATAATGGTGGGGATAATAAGAGACTATTCAATGAATATTAAGACATACAAGGCATTGTTGTAAGAATTTTATATTAACTTTGTGTGTTCATGAAACTCCAGGAAGTCAAAGAAATATGAAGAAAACCACATAATCCCAAAGATCAGGAAAAACAACTCACTACTGATATTTATTCAACTCATAGATAGCTAATAGTGTAGATCTAATAACATTATAAAGTGAAGTTTTTAATAATTTAGAAAAATATTTTCATTTAGCTCAGTGGCGCCACCTCCTGTCTCACAAGAGCAAGGTCATGAGTTTGATTCCTGGTACCACCAAAACAAAACAAACTAAACAAAAATTCACACACGCATGGATACAACACACACACACACACACACACACACACACACACACACAGTAGTGCTTTGCAAATGAATGTGTCAGAATGTCTTGATGTTACTCTTTTTCTTCTTTCTGCCATTACTGAAAAAAATATCTCCATTCTGCCCATTACTGTGTTTTATAAAGATGTAATTATGAATACAGGAATATGCTATGATCATGATGCGACTGGATGAAATGCAAGGGGGAACTTGTCTACTGGGACTTCTCTAATACCTTTCAGTAATTGGTGACTCAGAGATTTTTTTTTTTTTTTTTTTTTGAGACAAGGTCTTGCTTTGTAGTTCAGGCTGGTCCTGAACTCAGCAACCCTCTGGCTTCTGCCTCCTGAGAGTTGAGATTACAGGAGTGAGCCAAGCCTGGCATTGTTGTATGTGGTTACCGGGATCGAATCTGGGACCTTATGCTGCTTGCAAGGCAGGCACAGGAACCACTGAGCTCTTCTTTTTGTTTTTTGAAACAGAGGCTTACCATATAGTCCAGACTGACCTTGAAATCACAGTGTAGCTCAGGCTCACCTTGAATTCATGATTCTCCTGACTCAGCCTCCTGAGTGCTGGAATTATAGGCACATTCCAGCACGTGGACTCAGATTCCAATCAGATTCCTCTTTTATCTTATTGTGCAACCTCAGCAAAGTTCCTTACACAATTTTGGGCTCAATTTTTAAAATATATGGGTTGGAAATAATTACTTTGTAATGTAATTACAATTTTTTCTACTAGCAAATTGATTTAAAATTTTTAGCTGAAACTACTTCTAATTTAAATGCTGCAGTTACTAGTGCTGTAGAATCAATGATAGAACCAAAATTGCTGGATGAACAATATTATATATTATTTTCTTTAAAAATCTTTTTTCTACATTTTCCTTAATGTTTACATAGGGTATATTATAAAAACAGGTTTTGACTTTTAATCTTACTCTTGGTAAAGGAGAAATACACTTCCAAATGTATAGAACAAAACAGAAAAGATTTAAAATAGATAGATATGAATCCTAGTGCCCCCAAACTCTAATTACTAGCTGGGTGGCCTCAAGTTATCTAATTTCTCCAAGCTCAGACTGCTTCACTGCTGTAACAAAAGTAACGCACTTTACTTCCTCGAGTTAGTGTGAGGGGTAACGTATGAGGCTAGAAGGACGGGACTAGGCCCTGTGTCTGCTTCTCAGAAAAGCTGATTTAAATGAATGCTTCCTAAGAAAATGTTACAAACCAGTGAAAGGCCCTTGGTTGAAACTGAAAAGTGACTGTTTTTTAAAAGATATTTAAAATAAGGCACATTATTAAGATATTACTAGAGTTTAATAAAACCAAGAAACACTTCCCACCAAAAACATAAAATACTGACCTATTCAAATGAAGGTGTTTTCTCCTACTTGGAAAAATAAACATTTGAAACATAATTCTGAGCCAGTTACGAAAGATTTTCTGCATTGCTATGAAGGCCTCTGATTAGTACCGTTCCGACTTCTGCCCATGTCGTAATACTGTATGTTAAGAGTAAATGAAAACAAATAGTTCTCCAAAGGGCCCGACCAATAAACTGCCACATGTACTCGACCTACATAGGGACTGAATGTGCATCAAGTCCTGCTCGATAAATCTCAGGCTCCCAAGACAGCGGAGCAGCAAACTGCTCAGGAAACCCAACTCCTGCTTCAAGGCTTTTCAAAGAAGGCTGCATTACTTGTTCAGTTTTTCTGCACGTGGCTTTTGATTGCCTTTTTGCTAGTGACCCTGGATGTTAACTAATGAACTCCAGCTGTTCTTATTTCGCCTTCCAGTCCTTCTAATTTAACCTCCTGTGTGCCTGGTCTCACATCCTCAGAGTTCTTACAGCAAAAAATGGGACAGTGCCAACGTCCTCAAATGAGGCCTCACGTCTACTTGAGGAGAGAGGGCCTTTCTAACAAGGGCTCCCAGCTCTTACACCGGTGGAAAAAGAAGCGTTCATTGTTCGAACCTGGAAACCTAACAACCTCCAATGTGTCAAAAATCTTTTTGTGGTTTTCAATATTGTACAAGCAAAGCTTTCAGTAAGGGAAGTCCATAAAACAAAGGGATGGAGTCCGCGGTTAAATACAAAATGTAATTATAAACACCTGGGAAGGAGAGGCGGCTCCCTGCTCAACGTGCAGTGAAAGAAACCTTTAGCGAGCAGAACAATGCATATCCGAGCTTGGTGAGCCATGCTGAGAGCCATCTGTGAGCAAAGCGGGTAAAACCATCAAATGTCGACCCGAAAAACTTGGCTGTGAGGAAAGGCTGAGAAAAGGCAAAATTCGCTCAAGCAGGATATAGGGAATGAGGTAGACCTGGGCCTGTGTACCCACAGGCTGGGCGGGAGACCTGGGAGCTTCCATTGTGCTCAGAAATACCCTTCACCTTCTCCACACATCTTTTTGTGTGTGTAGTCACCATTTCATGGCAATTGCTGATAAGAACAGCAGTGAATGCAGTTTCCATTACATTAAACACTTAGTACCACGCGTCGTCCACAATGCACCTGATCCTACCAAAACGAGCCCCGGCTAAACTGAGGGCCATTTGGCCTTTCTGCTTCAATTTAAAACCATTTATTTCCCAGGAGCTCTAAAAGACTTTCAAAAAGGGCACCAAATTAAGTTATAAACTCATTTTCTGAAATGCTTTTTCCATGCCTATTTGCATAACCAATCCTTCTAAGCTCAGTGCAAAACTCATTAGGCTCCATTAGGTGCTAAGACAAACTTGTTCTCATCCTTGTGCATGTCTTTTGCATATTTGTTATATGAACTATCTACTTTGTTAGGATTAAAAGTAACAAAAGAAAGACTGGGCTTTTCCGCTCATCCTTTGCAACATTCAGCAGTGTGCTTTGCTCGGTAAAGAAGGAACATGAAAAACTAAAAAGGGGGAGAAAGCAAGGCTATTCCTTTTTTTTTTTCTTGAAATGGAACATCATCTGGCTCCTGTGATAAGCCATTTGATAAATTATACTTTTTTTTTTTTTTTGAGACAAGGTCTTACTTTGCAGTTCAGACTGCCCCTGAGCTCACTATGTAGCCCAGGTGAGCCTCAAACTCACAGCAATCCTCCTGCCTCTGCCTCTCTCCCGAGTGCTGGGATTACAGGTCTGAGTCACCATGCCTGGTGTTGTTGTATGTGGCTCAACTAGGGGACTGAACTAAGGAGCTTGTACTTGCAAGGCAGGCAACAGAACCAATGAGCTAAATCCCCAGCCTGACAAATTATACTTTTAACAATTTATTTTCCTTATATTGGCATTTTGAGAGTTATAGTATAAATCACTCATTGTCTTGATGAGCGATGGAGCATCAGCAAGGAGTAGAGCAACAAAACAGTCAACATTTGTTGAACTCTGAAAATATTCCCTGTGCTAAATGTACATCTTATCCTCAGTAACTCCATAAAATATGTGCTATACTCTTCTTTTTGCAGTAAACTAAGTCTCAGAGACGTCAAGTGAGCTGCACTAGCACCTGGCAGCCCTGTGGTACAGACCCCAGTCCACCCTTCCCCACGCACTCTGTGGCCTCAAGCACAAAGGAAATACAGCAGTGCGCTGGGTACGGACCTTCCCAGAGATTTCCAAATGCTATCCAACCACAAGGATGTCCAGGCAAATTTGCCGTGAAGAATTACTGTGATATTATATTTTTCTTTCTTTGGGGCAAGTTTTAGTACCCAGTGTGAGGCCAGACATGTGGAAATTACCTAGTAAATATTCACTGAGTTCATAATTTCAGTCAAGTGTTATAACAGTTTTGAATCTCAGTATCCTAAAGGATAAAGAGTAAAATAATCGCATAAAAACTGTTGGAAAACTGGAATCAATGCAGTTTTGTTGGGTGTGGCGGTACATACCTGCAAACCCAGCACTCAGGAGGTGGAGCCCCATGATTCTTAGTGTGAGGGCAGACTGGGCTACAGAGTGGGACTCTGTCTCAAAATAAAACACTACTTCTAGCCCAGCATGATGGCACATGCCTGTAATCCCACCATTCTTCCTTCCTGAGGCAGGAAGACTGAAAATTCAAGCCCATTCAGTGCATCTTAGTAATTTAGCGAAGTTTTGTCTCAAAGTAAAAGATTTAAGAAGAAAGGCGGGGGAATGTAGTTCAGTGTCACAGTCCTGGGTCCAACTCCAAGTATCACCCAAAAATTACTTGTAGAAATACCAGAAACCAGATGCTAATAGACTTGATGAATTTCTTTTCTTTTCTTTTTTTAACCACAGTGAGGAATCCAAGCACATCTCCTGGGTCCCTCTTTCCCTTTCTTACCTTCCCGGATAGCTGTGAAGGGGACTCCTTCCTCTGCGTTCATACTGATGACTTTTAAAGCTACCAGTTGCCCGTTGATCCTAGAAAATGGCACATTTGTGGAAATAGTTCAGAGCAGAAAGTTTTTACTATGGATGGCTTTTTAAAAAATAAGCAGTTTTCCTTCAAAAAAATATGTTCTAGCACATGGATCTACAATTTTCTCAAATGAAAACTGTCTCTCTATTATATAGATAGGTACCTAGTATAAAATGTCCGTGACCTAGAGATGTTACAGAATACAACTTTCTCTTTACTGAAGTGATATGGGATCACGACAGAACATTGGAAGGAAATGAACCCGGGAAAACACCTCCCTCTACCACATGGCGGTCCATTTCCTTCCCGTCCACCTTTTCCTGGTCCCTGTTTCCCATATGCCTTCTCCCTAACAGTCTTCCAGCCTGAAGGCTTACATGTTCTGTTTTCATTGGAGGAGTTGCGGGCTTCTTGATAAAAGGAAAGTTGAAAGGTCATTTCCGGTTCAAGACCCACTATATTTCTACACTTGCCTCAGAGTAATGGATCCTCCCAGCCGAGGCGCTGCCCGAGCTCTGCAGCCTCGTCAGGCTCTCTGCCTCCTCTGCCTCTTCCTGATCACTGGTCTTGGTCATGAGCAGAGGTAAGTACGGAGAACACAGAACACTTTAACACCAGGATAAATGGGCTGTTTTAATGCAGTGGGGTTCCTATTGTATTAGTAGTCACCTATTTTTTCTCATTAAAATTTTCTTTATCATTCATTTTGATACAGTGTGATATTTAATAATGATATGATGTTCCATCATATAAATATGCCACACTATGTTTTGGCAGCTCCAAATGCCTGTAAACTGTTTCAAGCTTCCAGCTACTATAAAAAATACTGTTATGATCATATTTGTAGGTCAGTTTTTTTGTTTGTTTGTTTGTTTGTTTTGAGACAGAGTCTGCTTTGTAATTCAGGCTGGCTCTGAACTCACTAGGTATCCCAGGATGGCCTCCAACTCAATCCTCCTGCCCCTGCCTCCTGAGTGCTGAGATTACAGGCCTGGGCCACCATGCCTGGCAGTGATATGTAGTATCAGGGATCAAACCTGGGACCTTGTGCTTGCCGGGCAAATGCCAGAACCACTGAGCTAAATCCCCAACCCTGTAGGTAAATCTTTTGACACAGCCCCAGTCATGATTTTCTCAGGGGAGATATGTAATTGCTAAGTCAAAGAGTATACAGCACACGTTTTTATTGATCTGAACTCGTGTTCCCAAATTGTCACTGTAATGGTCAGGAGACTGGATATCACATCTCACCCTGGCTGACACAGATCAGGGTTACGTGTGCACTTTTAGACTTCATGTTTTAGAACATTTTTAATCTATAGAAAAATTAAGAACGTTCCAATACATCTTGCATAAGTTGCCCCTATGGTCAATGTCTTATATTAGTACAACACAGTTGTTAATTATAATCACTGAATCAATATCGATACACACTATTACCTAACATTCATTGTTTACTAGGATTTCTCCAGCTTTTACTTAATCTCTTTTTTATTGTCTAGGGTTCGATTCAAGGGTATGTGTAGTTGTCATGTCCTTCCCGTTTCCTTGTGGCTGATATTCCCAGATTTTCCTTGGCAGTTTTTAGGAGGATTTTGTAGGATATACCTCTGATGGAATTTTTTTTTTTATTAGACTGGGATTATGAGTCTGGGGGATGTAAGAAGCCTTCCTTAGCAGATCTAATTAAGGGTCCATACTCTGACTGTGACTCACAGCTTCTGATGTTAACCTTGCTTGCCTCTCTGAAGGAACATTTGCCTGGTTTCTGTGAGGTAGTTACTTCTGCCCACTTCTTTGCTACACATTAGCATGAGCGTTCCCGTGAGGAACAGCACTCAAGAACTGGAGAGTGGTTAGGCTCCAGGCTCAGAGTAGGTTTTCTACAGAAATTATTTGGAATTTTATTGCTTGGTAAAGAAGGAACACAAAAAACTAAAAAGGAGGATTGCTTGGGAAATTTATTTCTTCTCTCCTGCTGCTAATTTAATGAAACACTTATTTATTTGTTTTTTGAGACAGGGTCTCCCTACGTCGTTCAGGCTGGTTTTTTTTTAGGTTTTTTGAGACAGGGTCTCGCTTTGTAGTTCAGTCTGGCCCCGAGCTCAGCCTCAAACTCACATCACAGCAATCCTCCTGCCTCTGCCTCCCGAGTGCTGGGATTACAAAGCTGTGACCCCATATCCTGAGCCATTTATTTATATGTTAATGTGGACTCATATATTTTTTGAGTTATAAATCAATATTTTGTCATTATTATTATTATTTTGAACTGGGGATTAAACCCAGGTCATTCACACTGAGTAATTTCCCAGTTCTTTTTTCATTTCTAATTTTGAGAGTCTCATTAAGTCAGCAATTGCCTTGAGCAGGCTCTTTATGATTCCCACTGTTTTAGCCTCCCGGAATATTAGAATTACAGGCATGCACCTCTATTTCTGAAAAAAAAAATTTCTTTGTTGTTGTTTAGTGAGACGGAGTGTTGAAGTGCAGCTCCAAGTGGCCTTGAACTCACTATGTAGTGCAGATTGACCTTGAAATGTTGGCAATCTTCCTGCCTCAGCCTTCTAAGGGCCGGGATTACAGGTATGGGTCACCAGGCTTGGCTCTTATTTCTAAATTTTTTTTAGGTTTATCTTTTGGAAGCTTTCTGAACTGGCTTCATGCTGCTTTGCCATTCCCTCATCAATAAAAATTTGTTCTTGCTTTCATCTTCACACTTTGGCTTATTTGATAGGTTTAAAAAGATGATTAGGTGTTAATTTCAATTTCTTGCTGGTCTTTTCTATTTTGTGTGGTCAGCTTTTTTTTTTTTTTTTAGTTTTTTAAGACAGGGTCTTGCTTTGTAGTTCAATCTGGCCCTAAGCTCACTATGTAGTCCAGACTAGCCTCAAACTCACATCATTCCTTCTGCCTCTGCCACCGAGAGCTGGGATTATAAGTCTGGCCAACATGCACGATGTTGTTGTATGCATATGTATACATAAATGCATATGCATATGTATGCATAAATGTTGTGTATGTTTACTGGGGATCAAACCTTGCCCTTGCGAGGCAGGCTTGTCCACCTTTTTATTGAAACATTCTTCATGTACTTTTTGCCCTCATTTGCTTTCTTCTGTCTTTGACTGTTTGCTTGCTTGCTTGTTTGTGAGTCAGGTTCTTACCATATAGTCCAGGATGGCTCCAAATATACCTCCTAAGTCCTGTAACACAGGTGTGAGTCCCATACCAGCTCTCTGTGAAGCCTTGAACTTTACATTCTTTATGATGCTCAGTATTTTCTAAAGTGTTTTGATTAGATGCCATGTAAAGAGCTACATCCCTACGAAAAAGTTTTTTGTCAAATATGTTTAGAAAATGCTTTGTACTTACTCTTCTTAATCATTCATAGCTGCAGCATATATTCACTTATTAAAAAATAATGAAAGTTAGCCAGGTACAATGGTACAGGCTTGTAATCTCAGCTCTTTGAGAGGCTGAG
>PVIR01024531.1:0-25824 GCA_004026965.1 Petromus typicus | reverse complement strand
ATCCTCCTGCCTCTGCCTCCCGAGTGCTGGGATTACAGGCGTGAGCCACCACGCCCGGCACTGTGGTATGTGGTACTGGTTGCTGCTGGGTGTGGGTCTCCACACCCAGTATTGTTATGTGGTTACCGGGGAATCGAACCCGGGTCCTTGCGCTTGCAAGACAGGCGCTGGAACCACTGAGCTAACTCCCCGGCCCAAAAGTTCAAAACTTAACTGGTTTACATTTTTTTAATCTTAGTCACAGTTTAAAAGACCTGCAGAGTAGTGTAGTCCTCAGGATTCTTTAAATGTTTACAAAAATAATAACTACTAAAATACTAAATGTATGAACATATGAAATACTAAGCAAACTAATAAACCAAGAATGTTTTTGATCACTTTTTCTTTCTGGGATAGTTGGAAAGATCCAAATAATGATTTCAGACAAAAACTGAAAATAACTGCAGTGCCTACACTACTGAAATATGGAACGGTGAGTATCTTTATGCTGGGCTGTAAATCACTCTGAAACTTTTAACTTGTTCTAGAATTATCTTTGAAAGAATCGTCACATTTCAAGGGTCACAGTGCCTTTCACAGTGCATTATAAACATACAGCTTGGTTGTCCGTTGACCTGAACAATCCCAGTAAACTGTGAAGAATGCAATTAAATAATAGGCCTATCATGTGTTTAAGGCACTTTAACAATTCCAATGCCAAGAAGTCAGTTCACTCATAATTCCTTACAGCACTTGGATGAACAGTTTTCTACTTAAACTATTCTTCAGATTGAAAGGGCATCTCCTCTATTTCAGTCAGTCCCTGGAATGGTGAAGAGTTGGAAAAAGGGGATGGCACTGGGCTTGTTGGCTCCTGTTGCAGTTTGGAGCTTAAGGCCCTTGGGCCAGGCATTTTAATGATTCATCTTAAGGCAAATTACTGTTTGATAAAACTTGTTACAACTAGTTGTTTCTGAATGGCATAATTTGTGGGTTAAAACTTGACTGTTCTTTTCTTACAGCCTCAAAAACTGGTAGAATCTGAGTGTCTTGAAGACAACCTTGTGGAGATGTTGTTCTCTGAAGATTAAGATTTGGTGATAACAACAATGTGTCTTGATTTCCTGGTTTGTTCTAATATAAAAGAAACTACTTGCTTTGAATTCATGTTGGCAATAAATAAGTGGTAATAAATTCAGTGCATGTCTAAGTAATAAATAACAATATCGTAATACAAACCTTCATCTGGCTTGTAACATACGATCTCAAAGATTGAGTAAAAACAAGTTTTCAGCAGTGGCAGTATTGGTTCAAGGAACAGACTGGAGGTAATAAATAACTAAAAGCTCCACTGTGCCTGGATAATCTATCCCAAATCTCTGAAGGGATAAAGATCTTTTACCTTAAATTCTATGAATTTGCAAAACCACTGACATTCCTAAAACCCCCTTCCTTGTCTTTGGAATGGAGAACTTAACCAAACTACTAAGCTAGCATATCTAATGCAGTCAGCTTTTAAATCAAGCAAATTTTACAACTGTCTCAGTGTGCCTCATCTGCCATAAAGCGGGTAAAAAAAAAGGGGCTGGAGACTACATAACCTACTGGTAGGAAGAACATCAGCTTGTGAGTCAGACACATTGATTCTATCGCCTACTATGTAACCACAAGCAACTTGTCTAAATTTGAGTTTCCTCCTTTACAAAGAAGAGTAGTTTGTGAATAAAATGAGAATGCATGGAGACATTTAATGCAGCACCTGGATTTTGCTACTGGCCAAAGAAACATTTACTTTCCCTAATAAGCAGAAGCATTTGAGATGCCTCATCTTTGTTCTAATTTAAGGTCAAAGCATTTAGTAATTTACCACCAGTCTTCTCTCCATCAGTAGGTCAGTGACCTATCAGTGAGTCTATTTTAAAATTATCTGGCAAAGTAGGGGTGATACAGGTACATCCTCTCCTGCAGAATATAATAGCCTTTATATGCTATGGGTCCTGCTCTGACTTAAGAGATCCTTGACTCCCAATACTCTCATTCTGTAGAAAGGACATGTGGACAGCTGATGTGACAGACAGTGAGAGACAGAGCTGCACATCAAAAACAAGGAAGTTTGGAGTTTTGTAGTCTTGGAGTTTTGTAGTGTTAGTGCCCCTCCCTTCTCCCATGCCGACCTTAAGTAGGTCTAAAGCACCTGTGTCCATTCTTTCCAGATGACTGTTAAATACTAATAAAAACTTACAAATTCACAGGGTAATTAAAGTAGAACAATTTTGCTTTAACAATCTATTAACAATAAAAAAGTCAGATTAAAAGCACATTAAGGGTTCCAGGTGCTACCACAATAAAGGTAGAGAAGAGGAGTCTTATTTTGTCTTCACTGTACAATTAAATACATTATATACATGTCTTAAGACCCTGAGCTGTTTCCAGCTGTTCATTTTCCTGATGTGTTATTTTGCTGTTGCTGTTCAGCCAGGGCTTGTTGAAGACGCATCCGCTTCCGGGAATAGTGCTGCCAGTGTAGAATCTGTTGTTCATCAATGAATTTCGCACACTGGGCATTCACCAGCTCCTTTCGGAAGTGTTCATATTGGAGCAGTTCTAACATATGTAAACACTGAGGGTACCTAGGTTTAAGTTTATAGGTTAATGACCATCATAATTTAAAATCAATAATGCCAAATTCTAATTTGGTTACTCACAATTTCTATTAACATTAGTTCAGTACAGCAAGTAGATTTTTTCCCTCGCTTATGCAGAAAAGCTAGTCACCGAAAGTCATCAACTAAAACTGTCAAAGTGGTAAGATTTAAATTAAAAAAGAACAACTGGTTCAAGACTGTACAATACAATAACTGGTAAGTAAAGTCAAACCTTGGCGATAAATCATAGCATTGCATTCTAGTAGTTTCTAAGATGAGAAACATGAACACTATTTACTTTGTGCTTAGTATGTGCATAACTGGTAACTGCTGATTTCCCATCATTAGTGATAAAAAGATAAATTTTATTTATAAGTGAATCAACTTCAAAAAGAACTAAGTCTAAATACTGTGCTCTAGTTTTCAACAGGGATTATGGTAATTTGAAATTATTTTGGACTGGGGATTTAGCTCAGTGGTTCCTGTGCCTACCTTGCAAGCACAAGGTCCCAGTTTGATTCCTGTAAACCACATACAACAATGCTGGGGGTGGTGTCTCATGCCCACCAGCAATCAGTATCACAGACCACACACAGTACCAGGTGTGGTGGCTTATGCCTGTAATCCCAGTACTTGGGAGACAGAGGCAGGAGGAATGCTGAGTTGGAGGCTGAACTACAAAGCAACGCCCTATCTCAAAAAAACTAAAAAAAAAAAAATTTTATGTGCATTCTTTAAGACTGAGTAAGTAAGTATACATTAAGTGGATAAAGAGGGTTATCAAAGAAGTTACAGATGAGGAAAGGGGGAACATATAGTGAATCCTGTGTTACTAGGCTGGAATGGAAAATATCAGTATGTACGTATGGGCTTTAATACATATACAAGAGAAGACAGATTTGTGTGTACATATATAAACACATACAGTTCCGAGTTGATATGCTAAAAGGGCCTAGACGCAATGATACTGAGGTACCAATGACCACATTTATTGTCTATACATGATTTTCAAACAGCGTTTCCCAGGGTATTTTGGAGAAATGGCTAATTCTAGGGCTAGGGTCAAAAAAGCAAAAGATGAACTTGAAAGATTTTGTAGTGATAAAACATTAATGGGGATATATCAAAAGTACTTGGGAGCCAGTTTGAAGGTGCTCGGTTTCAAATAATTTAAGCAAGAAAAAACATAATTGCAATCCACAGAATAATATAATCCATAGGACCATACTGGTGTAAATGTTTTTAATAAATAAACAACAAAGGAATGTTCTTGCTTGTAATATTTCAACTAATGCAAATGATGGAATTAGAAAATTCCACAGTAAAAATTATTTCAGGCAAGTATCTTCAGTAATGCTAAAATCAAAAGGGAAAATGTTTATGTAATATTAATATTTAGATAGTCTCAAAGTATTTTCCCAGGAGATATTTATACACAGGAAAATAACTTGATGTGGAGAAACCTAAACGGCATCATATTGAATAAGTGATCAAAATTAACACCACCAATAGTAAGATTAAATAGACTTCATGTTATTCCTGAACACAGAATACTTCTGAATAAGTCATTAAAAAAAAGACCAAGGAACACAGATTAAAGGAGACTAACTAAAGAGGACATAACGACAAAATGTAGCATATGAACCTAGACTGAAGATTACTACAGGAGACCAGTGGAACAACTGGGAAAATCTGCATGGGATTTGGCTTTTTACTCTCCAAAAATAAAAGTGGCCTGTACTTGGTAGCCTAACTGAATGTTCTGTTCACACTGTCCTAGTTAAATCCTTTTCCTGATAGCAACAGTAGTTAAAAAGATCTGGATCCAAGCACCAGCCTTGAGAAGGATACTTACCTAAATTCGGTTTCTTCATCTGTAAGAAAAATTAATGTGAAAATCAAGAGAATAGTCTCAAGTAGCATTTGGTCAATAACCGGAATTTAGATGGGGAGTGATCATGTAACATATCAAACTTGAAAATAATACTCAATACATAACAGGACAGAATTGGGAATTACAAATATTATCTGAAAGGCTATAATATTCTCCTAGGCTGCAAGTTAACAAAATAGAAGAGGTACAAAAACAAAGTCTTGCATTTAGATATTTTTAAAGAAAAAAGATATAAATGCAGAAGTCAAATGACAATGTTGATGAAAATAATGGAGTTTACTTTAACGCAAGCTCCTACCAAGCCAACTGTAAGCTCCTCTACCCTCCCTAGCTGAAAAAAATAAATAACATAACCTATCTGAATTGTTAAAAATGTACCATCCATGTGAAGAAAAAAAAACACTATTTGGTCCACTGTACCACAACCACATGTGAAGGCCATGTTTAATTTTTGGTTGAATGGTCTAAGGCACAAGTGTCAGCCATCCAAAGGAAAATACCTGAACTCATGGGAGAAGTCAAAATCATAAAGCTTATGAAATGGCTAGAGTAAATTTTTTTAAAGCAGATGTTACAATTGCAATTATTAGTTTTCAGTGCAGAAGGCCAACTAGTAGATAATGTTTACAAGATGCAGGAGTCCTCAGCTTCAACTAGATAATGATTTGGGAGAATGGAAGATAGACAGACCTGGAGTTACTAGCTCCTGATTTTTAAAGAGTAGCTGGAAATCTGAACTGTTATATATGAAGTCTTACATCTTTAAATGATGGCAACTATTTCAAAAAATCTAAAATTTTGTGCAAATTGGATGAAATACTCCAACATGTTAATCTATAACTTTTTTTGGTAATGGTGATACAGAAAATTAAATCCAGGTCCCTTACACTGGGCTATATCCCCAGCCCTTGTAGTTTTGAGACAAAGTCTCATTAAGTTGTCCAGGCTAGGCTCAAACTTGTGATCCTCTTGTCTCAGCCTCCCACTGTGCTGGGATTATAGGCATGTGCCACCACATCCAGCATTTTGAATTTAAGTATCCATATTGCAGTTGTTTCCAAGAGGGCATAGACTGGTTATGAAATCCAAAACTGAAAATAGGAACAGATTAAAGCTACAAGAATGTATTACCACAATGTATGAAGGAACTTTCTTACATCTGGCTAACATGAAGTTAGCTATTCCTGGTGGAGTAACATGCTCACTGGAAACCTCCAGCCACAGTGCATATGACCACCTCTCAGTAATCCTGGGTGACAGTGATCCTTATGGTGCTAAGGCTTGCAACATTTGAGATTAAGTTCTCATATACAAAATACTATAATCTTATTTTTTTAAAGTTATTTTGTTATTAAATCAAGAGTTGCATAAAGAGCCAGTCAAGATGCAAAAAGTCCTATAGACAGCACGTAGATGTCTGCTTTGTCAGTTAAGAAAACCTGGCTTGGGGGTTGGGGATTTAGCTCAGTGGTTCCAGAGCCTGTCTTGCAAACGCAAGGGCCAGGGTTCAATGCCGGTAACCACATACAATACTGGGCGTGAAGACTTATGCCCTGCAGCAATCAGTACCACATACCACAGTGCCAGGCGTGGTGGCTCTTGCCTGTAATCCCAGCACTCGGGAGGCAGAGGCAAGAAGATCGCTGTGATGTGAGTTTGAGGCTGAGCTGAGGGCCAGCCTGAACCACAAAGTGAGACCCTGTCTTAGAAAAAAAAAGCTCACTTGGATAAAGAACAATTTGAAACATCTTCTGCTCAAAGTTTTGTTTGTTGTTGTTGTTGTTTAAGTTTTTCTATTGCTCTTTGATTACCTAAGATAAAGTAGAGGTGTGGATTTAAGGTTTATGGGGATTTTTTTTTTTTAAACCATGAAAGTGCAATCAGATTGTGGATATAATATGTTTCTTGCCATTTACTAAGTCTTAAAAATGTCTGTTGAACCTGAATGGCATATATTTTTATTTTTATTTGTTTTGGTTTTTTTTTTTAGGTTTTTTGAGACAGGGTTTCGCTTTGTGGTTCAGGCTGGCCCTGAGCTCAGCCTCAAACTCACATCACAGCAATCCTCTTGCCTCTGCCTCCCGAGTGCTGGGATTACAGGCGTGAGCCACCACGCCCGGCACTGTGGTATGTGGTACTGGTTGCTACTGGGCGTGAGTCTCCATGCCCAGTATGGTATGTGGTTACCGGGAAATCGAACCCAGGCCCTTGCGCTTGTAAGACAGGCGCCGGAACCACTGAGCTAACTCCCCGGCCCTATTTTGATTTGGTTTTAAAGTCAGTGAATGGATGTGAACCATGTAACATCCTGCCTGGTACATAGCAGGTTCTAAAGAAAAGATAGCATCTAAGCCAGGCAATGCACACCTGTAATCCCACCATTTGGAAAGCTCAGGCAGGAAGACTGCTGCACAGTTAAGGCCAGCCTGTGTTATACAGTGTGTTTAACGGTAGCCTGGAATACACTGCAAAATCCCATCTCAAAAAACAAAAACAAAAATAGAAAAGGAAGGAGAAACACCTGCTTAAATACTACCTTCTGAGCCATCTTTAATAGAATGCCACTGAAAAGATCCACGTAAAAAAGAAATACGTTCCAGAATTTATGTTTTTGAGGGACTAAGTTGACTTCTGTGTAGAACAGTAATTTGCTTTGTTTGGTTTGAGGGGATCAGAGTAAGAACAGGAGTAGAAAGCATATGAGCATATGTTTGAATAGTATGCTAGAAAAAATGATTTTTGAGTAAACCAAATTCTGAAAAATGCACTGTCTTTACCCCTCCAAGATAGAGACAAAAGTGTTTTATATTGAGTGGTAAACATTAGAAGGGGAGAGATACAAAATATATTTTTTCTAGAGTGAAACTAAATCTGCAAAGTATCAGTGCTTTAGATTATAATAAAGTACATACATATTTAGGACTATAAAAAGTAAACTTACTTTAGATACTTGGCATATTCTGGTTCTTTCCAGTAAAGCAAGTACTTAAGATAATTAACAAAAGCTTTGTCTTTGAAGTAACCTCTTTGGGCAAGAACTGAAAGACATTTAAAAAAAAAAAAAAAAAACTAGGTTAAACCAATCCTTGTACTACTGACTTATGTCCCTAATACAAAGAACTATTTAACATCCCAATACCAACACGTAATAAATTCAAAATACATGCTTTGGTTTGCTCAATTATATCTGCAGGCCAGCATAAGAAAAAGCCTATTTAATTGAGAATACAGAAAGGTAAGTGTTATTGGGGACTGCCTCTCTTCTGTCAGAAATCAGTAAGATACTCAAGGAGTTGCTGAACAACTTACAGTTCAGGTAATTGGGGTTGGCTAAACACTGAACAAATTCCAGCTCCAACTGAAACCGAAGTCGATTTCCAGCATCATCTAGGAGAGAAGATAGCAAAAATTATTCAAAATAAAAGTTACTATAAGCAACATTTTTGTAAAAAGGGAAACTATAAAGAATCTAATGCCAGGGTAAACCGCTCTTCTACAAAAAGCATGTGGTAGACTTCTTAGTAAACTGAGCATTACAGGAGAAATCTTCCTTATAAATCTAAGATAAACAAAACCCTGATTTCAAGAATATTAAACAGTATCTCTAAAGTTAAGTCATAATAAAAAAATAGGAAAACAAATGGACAGGATATTAACAATTTGTGGGCTACCCTGGAGGTATGCCAACAGTGATCACCGATGTGGGTTGCAATAACTCAGCTTTCTCCAGTTACAATATTTTGTAGCCACATTTGCTCGGTGATGAAGTTGGGAAAAAATGCTAAGTCAATCACGAAAAAAGTTCAGTGTAAAGAAAAAACTACATAATGTATAAGAGATCTTGACAAGACAGGTGTGGTGGGGGCGCAAATCTGCAATGACAGCTATTCCGGCAGCTGAGTTAGGGGGATCCTAAACTCGAAGCCAGGACGAGCCTGGGCAATTTAAGGAGACCTAGTCTGAAAAAGGACTGGGGCGTAGCTCAGTGGTAACGCGTTTGCCTACTACTATAAAACAAACACAAAACCATTTTTAAAAATCGTAAGAAGCATTAATAGCAGAAAGATACAGAAGCTTATCTGCGATACTGGAAACATTCAAGCTCATGTGAAAAACAAAACTAATAGAAGGAAACAGTTTAAGATCTGAGTAGTCTACCCTACTTTAGGGCGCCAGTCAATAGGATCGATGTTTGAACAGTAGCTAGAAGAAAAAATGTTAGACCAAGCCAAATTCTGCAAAAGAAAAAAGTGGTTTCACTCCTCCACACACTAAAAGAGCCTAGTCCTCCTGCGGTCCCAATTCTAACTCTGCAGACGGTTCGAACTGATATGAAGCCCCGGGGAGGCTGAAGAAGAGGTCAGGGTCGAAGATAGCACCTTGTTCAAAGACCAGAGCCTCAGCGAGCTACTGACCTGTCTCCATAGCGACAGCAGCGGCCATAACAAGCAAAAACAGTAAATAATCACGAGCACCTCAGGCGAACAGCACTGAGAGGCGGAGGAGGTTCCGGAAAGCACGGTTCCCCTTCCGGTCGCGAGGCAATGTGGGATACGGGGCGGTCCCAACCCGCCCCGAGGAGGTCGGTTCCGCCCATCTCAAGCCTAGTGTCCAGCCCTGCCCCGCCCTCGCGGGCTCCCAGACGGCGGAGGGGCGGGTTGAAACTGAGGCAGCATATGAGGGTTGGCCCAGTGTTTTGGAGGGACAGTCTAACCCCATAGAACTGCTGTGATTCACGTCATCATGTTTTAAAACAGCATCCTGGCTTTCCCGCTCTGAGCCTGCAGTGATGTCACGCGCTGCTCTGACGTCATTTTACCCTGTGGCTTATGCAGAGGCGTGACTGAAGGTGTGATAGTGGGCCGTGAGGCCTGCAGAGGCTCTCCTTTCTTCGGTCCATGAACAGTGGGGGAATGGCCTCCCCTCTGAAGGGAAATCGATCTGTGCCACAGGTGGAAACAACCCACTGCAAAGAAACATCCACAGTCCGAGTGGAGACATCGTCCCACCGCGTGGAGACATCATCTCGGCAGGTGCGAACATCTTCCCGGCAGGTGGAGACCACGCAGCGCCACTGCGAAGAGCCTTCTCCCTACCCCTCTGGAAAGAGGCTCCCATATGTCCTCGAGGTATCTTCGCAGCGTGTGGAAACCTCCTCCCAGCGCACAGAAACGTCCTCCCGCCGCATCAGGGCTTCGTCCCTCCGCGTGGAGACATCTCTGCACCGCACGGAGAGCCCAGCCCGGCGGGACAAGCAGGCTGCACGCCAAAACGTGAAAACAACTCGATAAAATACTGACCAAGGGCCATGGCCATTAGCCAGGACGGAAGTGCTTCTAACATCAACCAGCTGCCAACAGGACCAGTCATCTTTGGTTTCATGGAAACAGCCCATAAATCAATGTGAGAAATAAGCATGCTGCCCTTTCTGGCCTTTATTGACCATACAGCACATTGGGCCATCTTACTTTTGACCCAGTGAACTATTTTAACTGGAAGCCAGGACACAGGATTTTCAACCCCATGATCCTATACAAATCAAGTTGATGGACAAAGAAGCTGAGTCTCTGAACCAGGTAAGTTCTGAATTCTTAGCCCCCAAAGACTTCACCACCTAAAACTTATGAAAAGAGACCAAACTGAAGTTATGACACGTGGAGTGATTATATGGCTGCTGAAAATCTGTGGAGCAGAAATTATTAACTGGTCCTCATTTATATTCCAAAATAATACATTTTAAGTCTTCTTTTTCCCTGTGTATGTAGCTCTGGGACTTGAACACAAGACTTTTGTTCTGATCTACATTCTGGCCACTTTTTTATTTTTTATTTTGAGACAAGGTCTTGCTAAATAATTCAGCCTGGGCTAAAACTTTTGATTATGTTGTCTCACACATCCTGCCTCGTGCTGAAATGACAGGCATCTGCCACCATATCTGGTTAAATGTCATTGTGCATGTTACTACGTACACATAGGTCAGATTTTGTTAAAAAACAAAGTAAATCCACTGTAATCAAAAATAATCTTAGAAAAGAAAGTGAGAGGTTATTGACACGTGAACTAAGGTTAAAGAAGACCAGTAAGAGGAATATTTGATTGGTACCTGCTCTGTACCAGGCACCATTCCAGGCACTTGAGCTCTGGCAGTGAGGAACAGAGTTTCTGCTCCAGTGGAGTTTTTGCTCTGGTAAAGAGGCAGACAGTGAATGAGAAAACAAGTCTTTTCTATTATGATTAGCTCTATGAAGGAAAAAGGAAGTAATATGATAGAGAATGAAGAGGGAAGAGGCTCTTTAGATGAAATAGTCTGGAAAGGTCTTGCTATTATGTGACATTTGATCTGAGATTTGTGTCTACGGCCATACCACCCTGAATGCGCCCGATCTCGTCTGAGCTGAGATTTGTACTGGTGAACTCTCCTACCGGGAGAGCATTTGAGGCAGAAAGAGTTGCAATTACAGAAGGTGATGGGGACATGATTGAGATCTTTTTACAAAAAGAGAGAGACAGCTGTGGCTGGAGTTCGGTAAGTGAAGGAAAGGACAGTATGGGAGGAGATTAAAAATAGGTAGTGGAAAGCTAATAGAGGATCTTCTAAGTCCCAGTGAGGAGCTTGTGTTTTTTTCTGAAGTCCATAGAAGACCTCTGGGTTTTCAGCAGGGGAGTCACATGATGTAATTTGTATTTTTAAAATATCCTTCTATCTTCTGTTTTATGATATAGGTCAGTGGTTCATAGTTGGGGAGTGATTTTGTCCTTCAGTGATACTGAGCAACATCTAGAGACATTTTTATTTGAAAGGTAACACAGAAGGTACTATGAGATCTTGTGGGGAAAAGGCCAGAGATACCATGAATATCCTGCCATGCACAGGTCAGGCTAACAGCAGTGAATTCAGAGACCCTAAATGTCAAAAATACCAAAATTGAAGGACACAAGATCCTAGAGAGTTGAAACACTACAGCATGGTCCACTAGGGAAGCATCCCACTTATACATGGCAAGTTGTGGAGAGGCCTAAGAAACACTTACAGGAGAGGGTTAGTTAGAAGTAGTGTCTGTCGGGGGCAGGGGAGTTAGCTCAGTGGTTCTAGCGCCTGTCTTGCAAACACAAGGACCCGGGTTCGATTCCCCAGTAACCACATACCATACTGGGCGTGGAGACTCATGCCCAGCAGCAACTAGTACCACATACCACAGTGTCGGGCGTGGTGGCTCACGCCTGTAATCCCAGCACTCGGGAGGCAGAGGCAGGAGGATTGCTGTGATGTGAGCTGGAGGCTGAGCTCAGGGCCCTGTCTCAAAAAACCTAAAAAAAAAAAAAAAAAAAAAGAAGAAGAAGTAGTGTCTGTCTGTAGCAGGGCAGGAACTCCCAGAAGAAAGTGTTACATTGCACTTTGGGGATGCCCTCCATTCCTGCTTCTAGTAATTTATGTTGCATTTACCCTAGAAGGACAAAAATGCTCCATTTTAGCAAGATGTAAATGACCCTGATTATATGGAATCCTTTTGTGAATGACGGCACTTGCTACTTCCAGGCACTATGCTAAGTCATCACTCGTGTTTCTTCATTTAATTTCCAGGAAATGTGCTGAGCTATTCCTTAGAATGGGAGCTCCGGCCAGGAAAAATATTGCAAAATGCCAGAGGCTAACCCAGTGTTTTTGCCTCATAAAAACTTCAGCTAGAAGTGAATAATTGGCCTTTGGAATTTTAGTGTTTGGCCAGCTTACTAGTTCTTTTTAACATGACATGCTGTACATTATGTACGAGTGCCCTTTTAATTTTCTTTAAATGAGCAAACAATTATATTAATAATGTTCTTTAATATTTTAATTACAAGATTATGTGTGCTTCGTGCAACAAATGAAATAATTCAAAGCTATTTAAACATTTCTAAATGATTTGTCATCATTCCTTTCCATATTAATTCTCTGAAAAGAACTAATGCCAGAAACATGGTATATATCTTCCAGATATATCTTTTAACTAACTGCTTCTGTTCCCCTTCTTAAAAGTACCTGGAAGACTGATTTGAACGTGATGCTGAAAAGGCCATACACCTGGTTTCTGCATGATTGAGTCTCCAGAAAGGACGGGGTGCCCAGTAGCTGCTTCTTCTTGTCCTTGTCTCTTAAGAGAGTATCTTCCTCCAAATTTCATTTATTCATACTTCAAAGTTGAAGTTCAAAGAGATACTCACAGACTCCTAAAATGTCAAGGCCAGAGACGTGAAGAGTGAAAAAAACAGTTGCCATACATGATGCTTTACAGGTCCCACAACTTTAAAATAATGGTGTTTGTTAAAAATGTCTATTTTTCATAATTCTTAATGTACCTGCATTTTGTGTACGTGTTACTCTACTGTGTCATCCTGTCCTCCAGTATCCTCTTGTGGAAGCTCTGAAAGAGCATGGTGCTGTTGTACCTGTGACATATTATGTAATTATATAGAATATATATATATATATATATATATATATATATATATATATAAAATACAATTATATAATTTATAGTAATGTGTGAAGACCGTGCTTATCCTCCATCCAAAACCAAGAAAGCCATTTAATGGCTCCCTCTAATAATCCACGGAATTCCTTATGCTAGATAATTGTTGTGACTTACTTTCATCTGTAACCAGACAGGTTAGTTTAAAAAACTAAATAAAACATAGTATGAAAAATCAACCACATGTATTTACTGTCTGTCTTGTTGGAAATACTTGAAATGAAAAAAAAAAAAATGGTATTGATCATATACTCTTTTCCCCAACTGCACAAGCCATGAGGAAAACCAGGAGTCCAGCCAGCGAGCTATTTGCCCCAAGTCTTTGTCTAGATTTTCCAGAAATCCTGTCAGTTCTTTGTGTTGCTCCCATCGTAGTATGGTGAATACAAGCATCCAGGCCCTGAGTACTTGAGCTGACCTCTACTAGTTTAAATAATTTTCACCTCTGCCTCTCCTGCCAATAGCCTAAGCCCTAACCACTCTTGAATGTTCTATGAGGAAAGAATTACACAGCTTCAAGTAGAAACTGTTATGGCTTTTTTCTCACATTTGTGCTTTGGGGTAGAATATCTGAAATATATTTTTGCTGGGTAATTTTTAAGTTATTTTCAGAGTATTAAAAGTGTTTCCTGGGCCAGGGATTTAGCTCAGTGGTTCCAGCGTCTGTCTTGTAAGCACAAGGGCCAGGGCCGGGGTTAGTCCCGGGTAACCACATACAACAATGCTGGGCATGGTGACTCACACCTACCAGCAGTCAGTACCACATACCACAGTGCCAGGCGTGGTGGCTCACACCTGTAATCCCAGCACTGGGGAGGCAGAGGCAGGAGGATTGCTGTGAGTTTGAGGCTGAGTTTAGGGCCAGCCTGAACTACAAAGCGAGACCCTGCCTCAAAAAAAACCAAAAGTGTTTCCTCACTATCCAACAAATTAGTCAGGTCTAGGGTCTACCCTTTATCCCACTGTGCATGATGGGCTTCTTCTTCTTTTTTTTTTTTAATTATCTTTATTGGTACATTATGAATATACATCATAATCTCATTCAACATTAAGAGTTTGTACCAGAATATGACATGACTTGATTCTGATTTTTTCCCTTTTCCCCTCGTCCTGCCTCTCCCTACCCGCTATGTACACAATCTTTGTGTTTTTTTCCTTATTATTACCACATTTGTTTTCCCCTCGTTATTTACCCTTACACTCTTTCCTTTTAAATATTTTCTATTCACAATATCAACTATACATACTACAACTCATTTCTATGGCTTCTTTTAAGATGACCTCTTTTTTTTTTTTTTTTTTTTTTTTTTTTACGTATTTTGAGACAGGGTCTTGCTTAGTAGTTCAGGCTGGCCCTGAGCTCAGCCTCAAATTCACATCACAGCAATCCTCCTGCCTCTGCCTCCAGAGTGCTGGGATTACAGGCATGAGCCACCACACTCGGCACTGTGGTATGTGGCCCTGGTTGCTGCTGGGGATGAGTCTCCACGCCCATTATTGTATGTGGTTACCAGGAATCGAACCCGGGTCCTTGCGCTTGCAAGACAGATGCCAGAACCACTCAGCTAAATCCCTGGTCCTAAGATGACCTCTTAATCATTGATTTAAACAATTTGATTATGATGTGCCATGGGGCCATTTTCCCTGTGTTTTTTGTGGTTTTGGTTCATTATACTTTTTGTTTCTTTGGCTTTATAGTTTTAATGAAATTTGGGAATTTGGGGGTTATTATGTCTTCAGTTTTTTTTCTTTCTCCTCCTCCCTCCATATCAGTTACAAGTCTGTTAGGCTTCCTCATATCTCACTAGTACTATGTCCTCTTTTTTTCTTCTTGATTTTTCACAGAATAATTTTTATTGCTTTACATTCAAATTGATGATTTTCTGCACTATATATTTTATCATAAATGTCATTGGATGTGCTCTTAAATTTCATTCATTATCATTGTTATCTCTAGTAGTTCAATTTGGGTTTTTTATTATACATTCTATATATAAAATACAAGGGTCGGGGATTTAGCTCAGTGGTTCTGGCATCTGCCCAGCAAGCACAAAGTCCCGAGTTCGATCCCTGGTACCACATACAGAGTGTGGTAGCTCACGCCTGTAATCCCAGCACTCAGGAGGCAGAGGCTGGAGGATTGCTTTGAGTTTGAGGCTAGCCTGGTCTACATAGTGAGTTCAGATGCCTCTCTGTACCATTTTTATAACTACTAACATGTTCAACCTTTTATTAGACATACTCAGTATAATTTTAATAACTGTTAATACTGTTGCCTAATTCTGTGTAACCTCTGAAACATTTTCTTTTGATTAGTTTTTCTCCTTATTATGAGTTGTATGTTTTGTTGCTAATTTAGGGGCCTCACTTTTTTGTTTCCATGTCAGCTTTATCAATCTTAACCTTCTTGAATGTGTGATATTTTTGTACTTATACAAATACAAAATATTCTTAAACTTGGTTCTAATAACTTTTAATTCACCTCTAGTAACTATTAAGTTAATTGAAAATGGATTGATCTCCTTTAGTTTTGGACTGTTCTTTTGTTTTATTTTTTGAGACAGGGTCTCACTTTTGTAGTTCAGGCTGGTCCTGAACTCAGCTTCGAACTCAGCAATCCTCCTGCCTCTGCCTCCGGAGTGCTGGGTTGTAGGGGTGAGCTACCACACCCAGCACTGTGCTATGTGGTGCTCATTGCTGGTGGCTATGAGTCTCCATGCCCCACATTGTTGTATGCATTTACCAGGGATCAACTTGCAACCTTGAGTTTGCAAGGCAGGTGCCAAATCCTTAGCCCAGGTTTGGATTTTAAGCTATTTGTTAGATCTAGAGTGAAATTAAATGAAAGATTAATACTTACCTACTAATGAGGCAAAAATATGTCTAAGTCCTCTTCTTGATCCCCCTGAGTTCTGTGTTTTCCACCTCAGCTGTTGGGGACAGCTCTGTTCCCAGTGTGTGTGAGCTTTGGGCAGTGCACCTTTTCTTGAGGTGATACGCATCCTGACTCAGTTTCCCCAAGCACATGCAATGATCCGTTCTCAGCTGAATATCTCATAAGGACCTTTGTCAGTTGTCTTTCTGTTCAGCACTCATTTTCTGCTTACTTCCCTATACATCCCAGCTGTATTACCTGCCCTAGACAGTACTTCGGCTTTTTCTTCTCAGCCCAGAAGAGTGATAGTACTCTGCCAAAGTTCTCCCTCCTTGCGTTGCATCTGAAAAGCATTCCTTCTCCAGAGAGTGAGCTAGGCTTACTTTATTTCTTCAGTTATTCTAGGAAGAGGGTGAATCTATGCCTGTCTACCTGGAAACCTCCTACTCCTTATATTTTTTTCATTTTTAAAATTGTGAAATAGGTACATGTTATATACATATCATGATCACACTCAACATTGACAACTTGTACCAGTATATGACATGACTTGATTCTCCTTTTTTCCCATTCCCCTCCTGACCCTACAACCTTCCCTCTCTATATATACATAAGCTTTGTTTCCCCCCCTTTTTTTAACCATCACAATTTTTTCTTTCCTCCTTATAATTTAATATAAACAATTTTGGGGATTAAGTTCATAGTTTAGTTTCCAGGTAACAGAATATTCAGATGGAACTGTAAACAAACTTATGAAGTTATTTTTGCGTTCCAAGGATATCACTGTCTCCCAGAGATGAATACAATGACTTCTGGGACTCTGTGTCTTTTTTCTTTTTAATTAATTGATTTTATTGATACATTTTCTGTGTGTCTTTGAGGAAGAAGGAATAGTGTATTATGTTAGAAGTTTAAAACTAAATGCTGCTCGGCAAACAGGATTGACAGTGGCGTCCTCCAAGTTCTGATCTTGGCTCCAGACTCCTGTCCTCAGTTGTTGCCAAATCTCAGTCTCAGCCTGTTTCTGCTTTGCCACCTGACTCCCTGGTAAGCGCTGCCAGCAAGAGGCACTAGAGGGAGCATTCAAGTCTTGAGAAGAGGGAACAGTGCCTCCTGTCTCCTTCCCGCCACCTTCTTCTTCCTAGGCCTATGCTCAGCCAGCAATACTCCAACCTGGCAGTGGCAGCGTCTTCCCTTAGGGACAGCTGAATCCACTTGGCAGTTTTCTCTTTGAAGAACCTATTTTATTGCACTCCCACTTTATTGGTGTATGGTAAGAATTCATAATTACGTTGTCATTTCTTTAGTGACCATAATACAGCTGAGTGATGAGCCTGTAGTATAACATTAACCACCCACCTCACAAGCTAACATACATGGATCACACATACAACACTAGGTGTTCTAAAAGCTTGAAGAAACTATTGTTGGGACCAAATCCCACAGAGACAGTAAAGAACTGAGCTCATCACTAAGACTTCTTGCCAGTCACATGTCTCTGTGAACATTCTGCCCCTACCCATATGACAATGTATATTTAATGCCCATAGATGACCCACGTTTCCTTTTTAAAGGACCAGGAAATAAGGATTAAGTAATTAAATTACTCCATGATATGTTTTGATTGATTAGATTCCTCTACCATTTCCACGGCTACTTTATCCATTAATTACAACCAGCTGTCATTCTAGCCCATGAACTATTCAAGGACCTTCAAAAATAATTGAGGCCTGAAAGACTCAATGGCTTCAAATCACAAATAAGAAACAATACTGAAAATAATACATCTTAGTTTGGAATAGCTAACTCTTAGAAACAGCCCAAATGCCCATCAGATGGAGACTGAATAAAGAAGATGTGGAGTTTTCTTAAATAAATTAAGTAAAATGGAGTATTACTCAGCCATAAAGAATGATAAATTAGCGACATTTATATCTAAATGGATGCACCTTGAGGCCATACTCAGAAGTGAGGTAAATAGGACACAGATGTGTGAATACCGTGTCATTTCTCTGGTGTGAGAAACTGAAGGTGTAAATGAGGTCCAGAGTGTATGACAGGTACGGTGAAACAGGCAGAAAATGTTCAAAGGGAAAGGGGAACTGGGTGGGGGCAGGGGAAAGCAAAGAAGGGAAAGAAAAATTTGATGCTAAAAAGGAAAAAAAAAAGAAAAAGGCTTATGTATATGAGGGGTGGGAGGGTGAAGAGAGGGGAGGGGTATCAAGATACAGCATGTACAGGTACAAATTCTCAATGAAGAATGTGATTATAATGTATTCCTAAAGTGTACCAATAAACTTAATTTATTAAAAAATTAATGTTCTAATGTGAATAAATTCTAATATGCATCATATGATATGGATCATAACCTCCAAAAATTAAAATGTGTAGAACCTAGGAATGTCTTTAAATGTTTCCACAGGTATCTCTTACTGATGGCTGGTGAGATATAGCATGGAGCCTCTTTACAGAAGTGACACAACTAATGCAGTCACCCCAGTATTTGGCCAGGGATGGCCCGAGACAATACATTCTCACTGACTGAGACATCTGTGCAACGGTGATTACTGGCAGCCTCAAGTGTGTGAATTCACCTCCAGGGGGCCCTCTACTCCATTATAAAATAAGGTGTTCAAACGAATCCCTAAATCTGTCATCCTCAAGAGAGAAATAGTGTATGAAGTGATTTTAAGAGCTATAGAAACATTTTGTACTTTGATAGTTAAATGTTCTAATATGTACGGGGGAATAATAGGATTGCCTCTCAAACTTCCAAGTTGAACTTCCAAGTTCACCGACATGAATTCAGGCTAGAATGGGCATTTAAAATTGATTAAGTGAATTTATTTAAAGAAAGGTAATCTGGCTCCACGAACAACTGGCCTTGGACGTGTGAAAGGTTTGAAAGCGGCGTGGTGCACAGTGGATGGCGTCTGGGGAACTTCAGTGCACGGAATTAATGTTTTCAAGCTCCAGACGTCCTGGGAGTGTGGCATAGATTTAGGGAATTGCAACTAGCATTTTATGTTTCTTATTTCTGAGCTAAAATAGAACACTTGCTTATAGTAAAGACTGTTTTATAACCTTTTCTGTACAGAACCACAGGGTAAAATGTATCGTTACTGAGACTGTAAAAAAGCTGGGAGAAAAGCGCACCGCTGAGGCCACGTCTATCTTTGGTTTTGTGCCGTAACAGTGGACAGCAGAGGACAGACAGTCCCTGCATAGCAGCAGAGGCCATGGGAAATGCCAACCAGGGCAGAAGCCTGAGGTTCCTTTTTTTTTTTCATCCTCTTTACTGAACTAACCCAGGGCCTCATGCACACTAGGCAAGCACTGTACCCCCAGCCCACCTGAGGTTTGTAACAGAAGATCCAACACTGCTGACCTCTAGAAGCTTGAATGAGACGCCCCAAGACCCTTCTCCTACCAGGCAGTGTCAGTTTCCAGTCTCATTTCCTGGGTTTGAGTCTTATCTCTAGATTTTTCTTAACCTCCTGGAGATATTTCAGATGTGTATAGTTTTGCATAAACAAGGTCTTGTGAGTTAGGATGGTACTATAGCCATGGTCAAATTGAAATCAAAGCATGGAACACATCAAAGCATGCCCACATTGACTCCGGGGGACTCTCTGTCCTCCACCAGTTCTGGAGGGAGCGCCAGAGAAGCTCAGATACCTAAGGGCAGTGATGTGCATTGAATGTCCGCTCTCCCCAGGTGTCATTTGAAGCCCTCTGCCTGTCCTAACTCATGCCGTCCTCACATGTGCGTGAGATAGGTCGACGCTGGGGTGAGAGGCTAAGTGCCTTCCTCAGCCCTTCTGGCCGGCCAACAGCAGGCCAGAATCCAGACCTAGACAGGCTGGCTCTAGGGCTTGTCCTCGAATCCACTAGCTGCTGCTTTGTAAGAGGGATACACACTTAGCCCACAGTGTGTTGCATCAATATTTTTGGTGTTGTTTTTTGAGACAGAGTCTTGCTGTGTGATCGGAGCTGGCCTTGACCTCACAGCAATCCTCCTTCTTCAGCTGGAATTACAGGCCTGGCCTACAGTGCATCCACTTCTTTTTTTCTTTTCTTTTTTTTTTTTTTTTTGAAACAGGGTCTTGTTTTGTAGTTGAGACTGGCCCTGAACTCAGTATCTCACTATGTAGTTCAAGCTAGCCTTAAAGTCACAGCAATTGTCCTGCCTCTGCCTCCTGAGTGCTGGGATTACAGGCATGAGCCACCACACCTGGCCAGCCGGTGCATGGACTTCTTGGAGAATCAGTGGTGTGTGAGGAGAGATTCTGAAGGTCATCAAGAGAACGGGGCAAGGTCGAGGAAAACCAGACACTGTTGACATTCTGCTGTCTGAAAGTCTGTCTCTATCAGAGGCTGAGCTAGAGCCAAAGGGTGAAAAGCTATAGGGAGATGCATTCAAGCTCAGAAAAATGAAGCACTTAAAAAATTTATTACCACCAGACATGGTGGAACATGCCTGTTTTCCCAGCATGCAGGAGGCTGAGGTAGGAAGACTGCTATAAGTTCAAGGCCAGCCTGAGCTACATAGTTCATGCTAGCCTGAACTACATAGCAAGACCCTGTCTCAAAAAAAAAAAAAAAAAAAAACTTTAAAAAAATGTATTTATCAAATCTTAAATCTATGGTTATCAGCCAGCTCACAGAAACCTTAATGCTATACCACATTGGTGTCAGATCTTCAAGGAAAACTTCTGACAGCTGAGCCCATCCTGTGATGATCTGGGCTTTTGCTTCCCCCACTCTGACGAGTAGTTTCTGCAAGAACAGACCAAGATCACATAACCTCTTAGGAAGACGTATGTAAAGGGCATTTGGGTTTGTACTGAATGGAGGCCTGGATGGCCCTAGGCAGCCTGATGTTGGAATAGGGAAAAAAGAAGAAATGGGTCCTAGGATCGTATTTCCTTCATCACAGTCTGGCTTTTTCCTTTCCTGCTCCCTCACTTAGGTCACACAAGCATTTCATTTCCCCTCTGCCCAAGTGGAACATCATTTCTTTGCTTCTTGCCCACCCCACCCCACCCCATCCCTGAGCCACAGCACTGCTACAGTTTTCTCCCAAATTCTTCAAAGTGCTGTCAGAACTCACTGCCAAAGCTCCCCTGTCCTGTTGTCCCTTCCCCAATTCTGCCCTCCCAATGTCTTTTCCTATCAGTCCCAGTGTCAAATTCCTCATTTCAGTCTCTGGACTCCCTGAAGCATTTGATACACTGGTTTCCATGTGGCTGAACTCTGACTCTATGGTGCTTGTCTCCTGTGTCCTCTGCTCCTACTCCACACCCCTATGGCCTTGTTTTGTCACCCTGCTCACTGACCCAGACTCACAGTGTCATCTGTTTGACTGCAGACCTCTTTGCTCAGCAACAGATCTTCGTGGCAGGAAGTCTTGTCCTGGATGAACTAGACTCACGTTCTGTGAAAGGATTTCAAGGCACATATCGACCTCTTGTCTCAGTCTCCCACCGTATTTTGGCTACGTTCCCACATACCACTGCCTGCCTATCCTCAGCAGCACTGCCTGCCCAGTTTACCTGCTAGAAATGTCTGTTACCTTTGACTTTTTGCTCACAGTTACGCCAGCCCACATGCAAGTCAGCAGTCCACGTGTCCACCTTTGCTTTTGAAAACAGCCGGAGAGCTATAATCATTGCTCTGAGTGCTGTCATCTTTTAGCCTGGTTTCCTTTCCTCTCATCTGTAAAATGCTTCAAAAATTATGTTCTTAAACACATGCCACATCTTCCTTCACCTCCTTCCTCAAATACTTCTGGGACTTCCCTGCCACCCACCCTGAGCCTAGTCTGATCTTCGGTTCTACCACCTTTGCATTCCATCCTCCAGGCACTTCTGGGTCCAGCCACAAGTTGCTAGTGCTCCTGAAAAGCACTCCCATGTGGCCTGCTCTCCAGCCACACCAGAACTCCAACAGTACTCCCTAGAGGAAAAGGCAGAGAAGGACCTAGGGATGGGAGTTGGTGACACTATAGGGTCCAGCGTCTTGACAGGGCAGCATGCCAAGTATGGTTTGTCTGTTGCCTTATCTGACCCATATCAGGGACTTCTGGATGAGACTGTGGCCCATCCCAGTACCAGTCAAACATATTAATGTGCAATATCCTGTATTCAGTCTCAGCTGAGACCTTGAACAGAAGACAGGAGCTTGGCTGCGAGGCAGGAGATGCTGGAGCCCATGAGCCAACATCATGGCGGTGCTTCCTGCTGCCTCTGCTCTCATCTCCTGCCTTTTCTCTTGCCCACTGCTATAGTTTGCATGCTAAAGACTTGGTCCCCAGGGTGGCACTGTTGGAGGTAGGACCTAGTGGAAGCCTTGTAGGTCATAGAGGTTGACCCGTGGGGGAGACTGTGCCTCTTCTTCTGCTTGCTGGCCATGAGGTAAGCAGTGTGCTCCCCATGTCCTTTCTGCTGCTGCCACATGCACCCCCACTGGAGGCATAAAGCAGTAGGGCCACCTACTCAGGGACTAAGACAATGGTGGTAAACTTAGGGCACACATTCCACGACGGGTTTTTATCACAAAAGCTCTAGAGGGTTCATGGTCCTTGGACTAGAACCTCTAAAATCATAAGCTAGAAGAAGCCATTTCTCTTTAAAGTGAAGCATCTCAGGTATTTTGGTATAATGACAACAGGTTAACACACCCTCCATCTTGATCTTCACGGTCATCCTTAAGTACGACAACTTTATTCCCGCCTCAAGACTTTCCAGTTGACAAATACTCTGCAAAAAATGCCTTCCCCAAGATCTTCCCCTGCACATCACTTAGGTGCCAGGTCAAATACAGCTTCCTATTGAAGTTTTCCTTGTTCAAATATTCTCTCTAGTTTCCCCACATTTGTCACTTACCTACTAACTCTGATTTTTTATTTCTCTATAGTTCTTATCAGAATGGGGATCTATATCAGTTAGCCATTGGGCAGTTGTTGATTGTCTTCTCTTCCCCACCAAAGGACAAGGACTTTGACTTGTTTACCATGATCTACCTAAACCTGAAGTAGTGCCTGGAGTAGAACAGGCCTGCAGCTATGTTTGAAGAATGAACAAATGAGTAAATAAGTGTCCAAGAACAAGTGCAAGGCCTCCAGAAATTCAGTCAGAGACCTACTGGCTGCAGGACGCCAAGGTGACCTTGCTCTTGCTCCTAGACCTCCAGCACTCCTGTGTCAGGCAGAGCCCTGCCTGTCCCCCAGAAGCCACATGTGTCCCACCCCAGCCTAAGCCCATTTCCTCAGTGTCCCCACCTCCCCACTTCCTCCTTTTACAGCATCTGGGTGATTGCTGCATGAATTATCCTTCATTTCTTAGCCCTGTCTCTCCCATGAGATTGAAAGCACATCAAGGACAGGAACTGTCATAAAGCCTCTTTGTGTTCAGTCACTGTCAGCAGAATGAATGAACAAGGTTAGACTTGTCTGCCAGGGCCATGGTCACTGACTGTTCCTGGCCTCTGGAAGACAAGGAGGCATCTCCTGGCAGAAAGCAGGGTAGGCACAAGGGGTATAATATCCCCACGACACGATTAGGGACACATTGAGAAGCTGAAACGACGAACTTTGAATAAAGAAGGAATTGTATGGTGACACATGGACATTCATATACTGCCTGGTCTTGTGCCCCCAGCCTTCTCCTCCCACAGTCTACTAAATGCCATCTGATTATCAGTTTCTGTGATGGCACCAGGGGCTGGAAGAAGGTGCCATGACGGAAGGGCTGCATGAGTCAGGATCCCGCCCTCTTGTGCCTTCATCTGTTCTAAGCCACCTTCACCCGGTGATGCTCCAGCAGGAAGTCCAGACGTCAGGCTGGCTTAGAGGGATTGCCATGCTTGCACATAGCAAGACACTTCAGAACCTGCAAAGCCCCTTGATCCCTTTTCTTAAGCAAAGACCCAAATCCACTCTTCCTTCTCTTTTCTGGTTGGGCCTCTCAAGGTGTGACGTCAGAGCCACCGCTCACTGGATGTGACTCAGAAGCCCCTCTCCAAATCCCTCCTTGCCACTGGCATGAGCTAGCTGGCTGGGTAGGCAAGCTGTCCTGAGCCTCTCTCCTGGGCAGCCTGAGGTCTGCGGATTAGGACTGCTCCAGACAGGGAGCGGCAAGACAGGTCGTTTCGTGGGAAGACAGGAGTATCACTCACTGTGCCCTGGAAAGGGTGGGGCCATCTTATTCTTTTGGGCAGCTATTTTTGTATCATGATTAATTTTAATGTACATTTGCTTTTCTTTGTTGCTTCTCACTTAAGAATCTTGAAATGTTAGCATAGACTCTCCCTATTATGTTTTAAAAAGTATTCACAGGACATCCTGTTGGGTACGCTTGCTATTTCTAGGTGCAGAGGTTTTGTGTTGTGCTGTTCCTTGCTCACCACACATCTCTAGGAATCAAATTACTACACAAGAAGGTGTAAGCATTCTCAGAAAGCTGGGCCCCTGCTGCCCACTTTCTTCACTAACAGGCTATGCTAATTCACACCACTGCTGGTAGCATGTTTAAGCTGGTTTTACCGCAGGCTCAACAGCATGAGACTTTATAATTTTGCTAATGTTTGCTAATTTAGTAGGTGTAAAATGGCACATTAGGGTTGCTCTAATTTACATTTCCCTGATTATAGTGAGAGTGAGCCTCTACATAGGTGCTGATGGTGTTAGTCTACTCTTGGTAATGGCCTCCTCGCTGCCTGTCAGCCATTGTTTCTGTCAGCTTTTGGTTGGCTGTCATTCTTTCTCACTCTCTTTTCAGTCTGACTCTCTGTCTCTCAGTTCCTCTCTGGTTTTAACTGGCCAAGCATGTGGCTGATCCATGCAGGCTCTAACCAAATCCTGATAAGCCGCTTCCATGCACCTTGCTGGTCTAGAAATGGTCTAGACCTCTGAGGCCTCTCAGGCCTCTCTCACCTGCGCTACATTTCTGAATTCAGATGATGTCTTTCCTTCTACCTCATCAAGGCCCCTCCGATCTCTCCCAGTGGCTTCAGTGGGCTGTCTTGCTGCTGAGTCAGATCGAGTGACTCTGGGATTGAAGAACCCCTGGCGGTGTCCCTCAGTGGTCTCCTCCAGTGACGTGTTACGAGTGTCCCCTCAGGGACCTCACCAGACGGACTGCAGGACTGGGCAGTTGGGAATGTGCGCTCTGAAAGAGCCAGTGAGTGGGATCCCCATTCCAGAGATGTGGGCAGCAGAGGGGCCCACTGAGGTGACAATGGTCCAATTATCTGCCTGCTTCTCTCAGAGCTTTTACCAGAAGGGGTAGAAACAGCTCACCTCACACACAGAAACCCTCTAGACCTCAGGCAGACAGGGTCACTGGCACCCCGCGGACTAGCAGGACCAACAGCAAGGCCAATGACTTGCATTTCCTGTGACACAGGGCAGTTCAGAAAGAGGTAGCTGGCCTTGAGAAAGTCTTTGAGGGTTCACTTGGGGATGGCAGGCCTCTTGCTAACTCCTGGCACAGTATCTGCCCCATTGCCACTGGTCATGACCCCTGAGAGTTGGGGTCCCTACGGCTCCCTCACACCCTCTGTCAGTGGTCCCAGAGCATTAGAGTCCCATGTTGTTAAAAGCCAGAAGGTAACCCAGACTTCCAATTCTTACTCTATCACTTCATTTAACTTTTAGCATTTGACTTTTAAATGAATTATTATTATACAAAGAGTGCATGCCAATTTCTATAAAAATCTATATAAAGATGAAAATACCAACACCAGCTTAGCTCATTGTGTTAACTGCTGTTATATTTCCATTTCAAATTTTTTCTTTGCTCATCTACATTTGTATTCCTATTGTCATGCTTTTACATCTGGTTGGTTTATTTTATAAGCATTTTCAATGCAGTGAAATCTTCCTCAGATATTTTTTTTTTTTTTTTTTTTTTTTTTTTT